>SAYR01034074.1:364013-447190 GCA_004382745.1 Argopecten irradians irradians
CTAAGGAGTTCATTGTATTGTTTATATTAATCGTTAACCAATACTTTATACTGTGACTTTGTTGTTTTGTGCCATGAGTCAGATGACCGTTAAGGCCCATGGGCCTCTTGTTATCCAAGTTTATGCCCTTCTATTCTAATTAAAATACAAAGGGTTTATCTCAGAAAGCTATTCAACGAATACATTTTTTTCCCCAATGAAGCAATTAATGCATGCATAGTAACCAAGTAGATATTAATGTATGCATTGTCTTAGGTGGCTATCATAGCCTCAGATTAGTGGGTCTGATGTTGGAGATGTTGGCATTTACATACTAAATACATTCTCTATTAAGTCCCCTGCTGATGAAATAGGATGGGGACTATACAAAGGTCACTGTTACTAAAAATAGTTTTTTCACAATTTTTTGTTCCGATAACTTAAAAACACATCAACAAAATTTCTTCAAATTTCATACAATGATAGTATAAGTAAACAATAATAACTTTTCATAGATTAGAAAATGTAATTGACGACAGGGGATGTGTATAAGCTTGTTTTATTAAAGTAATAATCAGACATGAACTTCTGTTGCTTTTTCAGGGTGTTTTACTGTACTCGAGAGGAAGTTGTTACTGATGAAGACCACAAGCCTCTACCAATGATATCTGTGATATACAAGACTGCACATGACGGAAGTCAGGAAGGTGAGTCACACATGTCTGTCTGTGTTTTTAGGTCATCTGATATTTGGTGTGAAACATCATTGGGGAAGGACAATCATATTTTATATAAATGAGTCTGGTCCGACCCCTAGGGGCTGAGGGGTGGGGCCCCAAAAGGGCTAATTTTCTAAAGTTTAGCTGGCCCACGTCCTGATATCAGGTTTCGGTCACTGATCTCAATGAAAATTGGTCTATAGGGGTTTTGATTGATGCCAAACAACATGCAAGCATTTTTGTAAAGATTTTTGTATTCCAAGATGGCCGCTGGCCCACTTCCTGTTTTAAGGTTTCAGTCTCCGATCTCAATGAAAATTGGTCTATAGGGGTTTTAATTGATTCAGAAGGATAACTTTAGGTGAGGACAATCATATTTTATAAAGGACCGAGCTAAGACCCATGGGGATAGTACGGTGGAGGTCCAAAATGGGAGCTTTGCTTAAATTTGGCTTTAAAATCTGACTCCTCCTTATATTAATCCTTGAATGGGTTACAACTATATTTGGATGAAGGGCTACCAAGTTTGTTCAACAAATGACATTTACCTATTTCAGAAACTTTCATATTCAACTAAGGAGTTCCTTTATTGTTTATATTAATTGTTAACCAATAATTTATAATGTGACTTTGTTATTTTGTGCCATGAGTCAGATGACCGTTAAGGCCCATGGGCCTCTTGTTATCTAGTATGTATGCTGAAGTTTGTCAGTGCTCGATAATGATAAACTTTCGCCATCTAATGAACCAGAGGCAGTAGTACAAAACTCTATCAGAAAAAGAGCAAGAAAACATTTCCAACCAATATTTATGTAAATTTATTTGTGTAGTCATTGCCCCACCCCAACACATTCAAAAGTCCCATAAATACTCACTGGCATTAAATTACTTTCAAGTTCTATCCAAGTTTTTTCATATGGCACCAGCAGACATCAACGAGTTACAAGAATAAGATTTGCCTCAACTAGCTTAAGGCATGTCTATGAAGAAGTAACAGGTAGTGCTAAAATTATTAGAATTATTATTTTAGAGTATACCAAGCTTTATAATTTTATTAATTGTTAATTGGTTTTTTTTCTGTTACAGCGGACATACGCATGGAGAAAGTCACTCTAAACCTGAATGTTCCTTTCCTGTTACGTCTGCGAGAATTCTATGCTGGTGCCATGGGAGCTAGTACGTTAGATCTGCCTCCACCTCCTTTACCTGATGATCTTGACACCGACAGCAGCCATGTTGATTCTCCAAACCTACCAGCCCCAGTCACACCTCTCAAAGTGTTCTGTACAGTCAAGGAGCCGGAGATTGTTTTGTTTGCTGATCCTAGTCTTGAGGACAGCCGCATAGTAGTTCTAAAGGTTAGAATGGCATTAGGAAGAGCATAGATAAAAAAAAGGAAATTTTTAAATCAGTTACTTCATACATAAATACTTCTAAAATAAAATTTTTTGTTGAATTGAATTTTAATGATGATGCATATTTTATCAGTTCCAATAAATTATAACAAATCATACAAACTATCATTAGCAAATATGTTTAATTCAAACTGAACATCAGATTAAATTTATCAATATTTCATCTTAAATTGTACCATAAAAATTTGCATAAAATGCTTCACTTTGTCTTTTTTTAGGCTGATATTGAGGTAGACATGGTAAACAACGAGAAAACACAAAAACTTGGATCTAAAATAAGAGATTTGAAGATGTATTCAGCTCAGTATTCAACTCAACAGACTGTCAGTAGCTGGGTAAATATATTTTAAGGATATACTGCATATTTTCATTATTTCACAAATTATGGGTGACTTTTCTCAGCTGAATAAACTTTAACATTAATTATTACCGACTAGTAGATTTACATCACTTCCCGTTCCTATGGTTAAACCATGTTGTTGCATTGGACGTATGTTATTTCTCTTCAAATTTCATGTAAAATATTTAATCTTCTTATTTTTCCCTCAGTTCTATCAATCCAGGGCTTTTTAAAGACAAATTGACTGTTATCTTCTTGTGATCATGTGACCTTTGTATAATTCTAGGTTATACAGCCCTGTGATCTGAACTTTGAGAGGACATTTAACATTCAGGAAAACCACGTGGATATGTCAGCTCGAATCACGGAGCTGGTTTTGTGTACATCGCCTAATATCCTCCATTTTGCCTTTGATGTTTATGCACTGATGGGAAACACCGATCCAAAGGTATGTAGTTTAATGCTCAATTCAATATTGGAGAATTATCCACCCATTCTCCCCTAATTCTATCCATGGCTTTGTGCTCTGTGTCCTATACTCTGTATCCATAGTAAGCGCTGATGATTAAGAATTTGATATTGTTTCTTCTTTTATTTAGACACCAGAAGACCAACCTAAATCAAAAATAGAGGATTATAAAAATCTTTGGGGAGTTCAGGCAACATCAGCAGAGAAATGGCTAAATAAGATAGGTAAGTTTAGGTGACATTGACAGAGAAATGGCTAAATAAGATACAAAGGTAAGTTCAGGCAACATCAGCAGAGAAATGGCTAAATAAGATAGGTAAATTCAGGCAACATTGACAGAGAAATGGCTAAATAAGATAGGTAAGTATAGGCAACATCAGCGGAGAAATGGCTAAATAAGATAGGTAGGTTCAGGCGACATTGACAGAGAAATTGCTAAAAAAAAAGATAGATGGGTCCACAGATATTCCTGTCATCATGTTCTTTAGTGGCATTTATTCTTCTAAAAGACAGAAGAAAAAATGGGAAAGTCTACACATTCAATTCTGGAATAGCTTGATCCTATTTAATATTTACAATCCAAAATATTTGGTATATACAATGAAAATAATGTATCTTATCATTTAAATTTTAGATTGCATTGCATTAAGTGACTTGTTTTGTTAATATATTATCTTTCATATTTTACTATCCAAACCTAATTGATGTTTCACTCCTAAGTCTGTGTGATAATCTCTATCAAACATTAGACTAAGGCTCTGTGTTTACAGACAATAGTGGTAATAACTCCATGAACCCACTGGTACCACACCAGTCCCCTAGTGAGAGCTTCCATCTCGAGATCCAACAGATACACGTGTACTTCCAAGTACGTAACCTTGACCACCAAGTGAACCTACTCCACATTCGGTCTAAACTGGACTCCAATCTCCACGACTGGAACAAACAGGTAAACAATCAAACCGATACCTGGTAAATAAACAGGTGAATTAACTTTGAACTAGAAAAACAAAGATAATGAAAGCATAGATGAAACAGCCATATTTATACAAAGCATTTATACATTATATGAGTTCTCTACCTGTAGATTATTGAGGAATTTGCCATGACATACTATATCATGCAGTTATTTAAATTCTATGTGGCCAAATCATCCATGAAATAATAGTGCTCATTTTATGAATAATTGCTTGCATCATGATTTTTCATTCTAGTTTTTGTATTTTTGATCTGACTATTAAGTCTGCATCTCTCCAAAATGACTTTGACCTTTGACCTTTTTGTAGTTCCACATGAATGCGGAAATGACTCTACAGGTGGACTATTTCAATGAGAAGCTCAGTGTGTGGGAACCTCTAGTAGAACCAGTGTCTGAGAAGGAAGGCATATATCGACCTTGGGAAGTAGTCATCAAGGTCAGTTGATATGACCTTGACATAATTAAATCAGCTTCACCTGATGAGAAGTGTTTATTCTAGATATAACCAACAAATATATTTATATATATTGCTGTAAGGTATATTATAGAAGAAAAGTGTAAAAAAAAATAATTATAGAATACTCTATCTAGTTTATAAATCTTTAATATTTTATCTTAATTTTGGATGAATTGTCCAACCACCTATTCCGTCTTCGCATATTACAGAGTTAAATCCTTTGCGGGTAGGTATCCATTGTGACATCATAATTTTGTGTGCTCAATTAACGTGGTTTTCTTGGAAAAGTATAATTTACACTTAAGTCTTGCAAACACAAGACATTACAATCAATATCTACTCGCAAGGGCAGATAACTCTGTAATATGCAAATACAGGATCTTGTTGCAATGATAATTGAAAAATGTTGTTATAGCCATGCATGTAACTTAATATGAGTACAAAGATGATTGTAATGTTTGACCTTACTATATATATTTGAAAAAAAAAAAAAAAATTCAGAGGAGATAATCATGATTGCAATATTTGTAAAATTGAAAATATTTGGATGTGGATTTGTAATATTGAAAATATTTGGATGTGGATTTTCATGTAATCTTTGACCTATACATCATTTTATAACCCTTGACCTATATGCTATTGTAACCTTACAGGTGATAAGAGGGCGGAGCTACCCTATGACCTTTAACTATGTACAGGAAGGATTTAACATGGAGGAATGTCTGCGTAATGACGTGCAGCAGTTACTTCACAACAGTCGACATCGCTCCAGCAGCTCCGAGTCAGAAACTGACGAGTCTACAGAAATGACTGTCCTCAGACCAAAGCTACCAAGAAAGCGATCCAGAATTGCTAGTGACAAGAGTTATGGTATTTCATAGCCTTCTGCTATCTCCATGTTATAAACCATGAAATGTTCTGTGTTAATTATTTATAAGATAAGATTTCATTTATTTTATGCTATGACATAATTCATTCTAAAAGTTATTGATATTGATATTAAACAGAATGGTAATGACAATAAATGATTATAAAATTTTGATATTGACATTAATTAACTATGACCGTAACCTAAAACTAGATGTATGACTATAATGTATAGAGCTCAGATCTAATGTGTTTTGATTTATTCATGACAAATGCAACCCTTTACCTGTATTAACATGCTTGTCATACTGTAAATGTGGATGTATTCCCTAGCTTTAAATTTCGCGGTCTGCATGGGTAAATACTTTTGCAACAGTATTCCTTTAAAAGTAAATACATCTGTTAAATTTTTGCAACATAGTTTTATTATAGTTTAGTATTTACACATCAGGGATTTTTTTTTTTTTTTTTTTTCGCTCAAAAGTTATTCGTATAATTAACATAAATTATCCTTTTGCATATATTTCCACATTTATGGTAATCAATTCTAACAAAGCCATTTTCTAATATTTGCTTGATGACATGCACAACAATCTCATAACCCCAGGTACCTACTGAATTTACATTTGACCTACATATTGATTTAATAAACTTACTAATTTGACACATTCAAAGTTTAGTACTTCTGCAAATTATATCCAATTTGGTAATGGCAATACTAAAACATTTGCATCAACTTCAGCTATTATAGTTATAGAATGTTATTAGAACAATAATTATTCACTCTAACAGAATTATAAAATATTTCACTGCCAAAATATATAGATAATATACCTAACCACCATGTATGACTATAGATGAAGTTTACCCAAAGTTGAAGATACTGCTTAATGGAAAACCCCAAGGATGAGAAATGATCTACTAATTATGCATGATTAAATAGGTCTTTGATTTGGATTTGAGAGAATAGTCTTTGGACATGGCACAGCATTTGTTTGGGGTTTACGGATATATAAGAAATGTTTGAATGATCTTACCATATTTTTCTGAAGACTTGAGATTGCAGATGTATATCACATCACATGCATATTTGACATCATGGAATCAAAGTTGAAATAAGAATATGTTTGCTAAGCATATAGTCAGTCAAAAAGCGCATGGAATTTTATATAAAAAAAGTAGTTAGAAAGTTGTGTTTAATACAACTGTTGCCTCTATTGAAGTTATTTATCCAGTGTTGGTTGTCTGTCTATTGGGTGTACAATAAATAAGGTTATTGTGTTGGACAGATATTTATGATAAATTTCTTGTTTGGCCTCAACTGTTACTGAAATTTATACACTTTATTAACAGTTTGCAAGATCATGAAACTTTTGTTATTTTTATGCCCAGTAAGATGGAGAAGAAAAGTTGATATGGATAATCCACTGCAGTGTCTGATAAATGGTGCATGGTAGAACACTTTTTTACAGAATCTATCAAACAGGGTAGTATTCAGGGTGAGTCAGACACTGAGCCCGACGGTCTGATCCATAGCATCACTAACAAACTCGGAGGTATATTCTCTGATGACAGTAGCGATGACGCAGATGTAAGTGAGACCGAGGATACAGATGAACTTCATGACCCCTCGCTAGATAAACCAGTCTTCCTGACTCCCAAAGGGCCAGTCCAGGTCTCCATGGGTAATTCAGATTTTTCAGTTACAACTCCTATTTACAATGTTTTTCATCTGGATTTAGATATTTTGTTGTTCTTTTAAAGTTTTATCCTGTTATTTTAATATGGTTTTTATGTTAGTTTTGTTGAATTATTTTTTTTCTTTTGGGGAAGAAGTGTTGTTATATTTGTGTGCATTTGCATTTGATAGCATCTTGTTTATTATATTTCATGCTATTTTTGAAGTTTTGCTTGCATGAATAGAGGAAAACTTATAGTTGTTGAATGCTTTAATTTTAGTTTAGCTTTATTTCAATGCATGCACTATAAATGTTTGGATTTTGCTCTAGTCTGTTTAATTTCCAGATAATAGTAACCCTCACTAACAAAGATAATGCAACTTACATAATTCTTGGTGGAACCTGATTTTACCATGATTGATTATTTAATTAACCTGAAGCATGTTATATTTCTAAAAAAAAAAGGTTAAAGTCCAATATGAAATAAAGAAGAAAAAAAATTAAAATGCTAAAACTGGTTTCAATTTTTTTTATAACCTTTTAGAAAATAACTCACTAGATCTTTAAAAAAAATCAAAGTTCAAAAAGAATTAGTGATTTACATTATCTTTAATCACTGCTTGATAACCACTAAACCCACTTACACCTCCTTGACAAAAACGACATTTTTTGTGGATTTATATTAATTTCAGTTGTTTGTCCATGTTTGGTGTTTTTATTTTCACAGTTGTCTCCCTTCCACCAATTTCTTTCAGCTCGGAGATTCCGTAAAGCCATCAAATGCCACTGTTCCTGTCTTGCTACGCAAAGAGCGAGGTCTCGATATTACAAACAAGTCAGACAAGGTTATATTGACTGTAGTTATTTATTTAGTAAGAGATGTAATTAAATGTATATTTCACATTATGTATACAGTGTATTTAGAACATATTTGTGCTTCCATGATCTATACAATTACAACATGTAGATATATATTAATTCTAGTGTAGCCATGTAACCTTAGGCAAACAAAATTATGTAGTTTTGAGTTGTATCAATACTTTTACATGGAAACTATTGCAACACGCCTGGGAATTGTAAGTGAAATTCCACCACTTCTGATACTTTTTCCAGAAAAAAACAAGCAATTTAATAGTTTGACATCCAAATTGAATTGATAAAAAATCTTGAATTTGAGTCATTTTCTGGTCTCACATTGTTCAGCTGTTTACTAGATATATATCTGCTATGTAAGTTCATTTGTAAAAGAACTTAGATTAATTATAAATAATGTGATGATAATATCTAGTCTCATAGGTATTAATTAACAAAAAAACATGTTGCAAAGAATAGATAAAA
The DNA here is from genome assembly GCA_004382745.1 of Argopecten irradians irradians. NCBI lineage: Eukaryota > Metazoa > Mollusca > Bivalvia > Pectinida > Pectinidae > Argopecten > Argopecten irradians. The sequence continues at coordinate 372,256 of SAYR01034074.1, forward strand.
TATTGGTTTATTTTAAACCAATTTATTATCAATGTATCATTTCATAAAAAAATCACTATCACCCAGCTTATGGCAATTTCAGTTGATGAGAATTGATATTCTTTTAGTTGCTAATATTTTTTTTTCTTAACCCAACACCGAACCCTCACCCGTCACCCATCCCATCACTCCCCTGACACACACAACAAAAACACAACCAACTAGACATGGTTTGTGAAATGTACTCTTTGTATTAGTCTCCCTAATTTCAAAACATTTGTTATCCTCTAATTGGAAACTTTGAAATCACATAGGGTACATATATTTCTATGGCAACGTCTTATAAGAAATACCCACATACATGTATGTGTTTACAGAGTTATTGCCGTTTGTTGATATTAATCAGAATTTCCACTCTATTTCATCTTCATTTCTTAGCTTGTTACATCCTACAATATTTCTGTGGCTGAACTCTAGCTAGGAAATGTTGATTATAGATTGCATCAGTCTTTATATTGTGTATGATTCTTTGGAATTTGGCTAATTATGATTCATAATTATAATAATTCATCTAAATTTTCTGTTTTCATTAAACCATTCTTATTACAATAATTTTATGACTTGAAAAAAATGAGTAACTTTCTCTTTGATCATGAGATATTTTGGATATAATCAATGTTTTCTCTTTTTGTTTTAAGCCTTCTAATGAATATACAAAAATCTATTGACTGATGAAAGTTTGTTTAACCTCCATTTAGTGGAAAGTGGTGTAGGGTTTGACCAAGTAGATGGAAGGATAGAAGAAGAGGAAGAGGAAACAGTTGGACCACAATGTAACTATGTAGTGGTCGCTTCCCAGGACAAACTCCAGCTGAATGTTACACCACAGGCCATACTTGTACTAACAGACATATCAAAGGTTTGGTTTTATTCTGCTTAAAAATCATTCAGCTACTAGGGCCAATCAAAGGTGAACTAATCACCTAGTTTATGGAACTGGTTGTTATGATTTGTGGCTGATGATAATTTTAAATAATAATTTAAAATGACATCACCAGGTACATATTTCGGTTTCTGATAGTTTGTCTAAGATTTTAATTGGCATGAAGTTTGTTTTTCTTGGTAATTTAATGCATGAATTTGATAAAAACTGGGTTGAAATCCAAGTAGCTATTTTTATTCTGATATATTTAAAGAATTAATTCATCTTTATTCGTAGCCTAGTTGTATTGTGTGTTGATTATTTTTCTCTGTATTGTAGGCCCTGACATCACCAGAATCTCTTGACTTTGACTGTAAAGACTTGCCAGCCTTTGAACTTCATAGCAAGGTAAAATTCTCTTATCAATAAGTTTCAAAGCATTTAATAATCTGTTTAATGTATTATTCTTTAATAAAGAAGACTAAATTGCAAAATTAACTTCACAAATAACAAGATAGAGCTACCAAATATCTACTCAACTTTGAATGTCAAATATCAGACAAGTTATTTTTTTGTTTTGTTTAATATCAAGTGATGTTTTCTGTGTTTCAGATTGGCATTCATAGTACAGTAACACTTCATCAGGACATCAAGGTAAGCTGGGTAGCTGATGCACAATTAAAAGTTCCGTATTTGATAACTGTAGAGATGAATTTATAAACCTTAATCAAATACCTCCTATAAAACTATTATTAGAATTCAAGTTGTATAAAAGCATGTCTGACATAGCACTTACCACTACACCTTTTGGTTGCCAGTTTTTGAAGTGGCATCTGTCAGGTACAGGCCATAGATCAGACTATGTTTTTTGTTGATATTTAGCTACAACCAAAAATTGGCACATCCATGAATATAATGTATTATAATTATTTATAACATAGTTATGAATATGATTTTAATTGTCCCTCTATTATCCTGGTAAAATCACCAGTATTTCTTCATACAATTTATATAGTCATTTATAACTGTGATTGAGGTTTTAGAAATTTTCCATTTCTAGCTTTATGATGACAACGTGACTGGCTGTACGGTCAAACGAGCAGGTGACGAGGTCACAGATTTACAGATCATTCCACGGAGTAGTTACAATGGGGTGGACACTATAGACAGGTGAGGTCAAGGTCATGTGGTACCCAAGGTTACAGATCGACTGGGAATATTCTCATTCTGTAATTTATAAAAAAAATATGAATAACTATGTGACCTATAGTATACAGGGATAAACAACCTTATCTATGATCCCATGATCTGAATTATCTGTCCTTTATTCCTTATTCATTGCCCTTTGAAGAAATTCTAAGACAAGTTATATTATTATTCTCTTACTCATCATATACTCGTGATTCTTATTCAAGTACTGTGATTATTTTATGTAAAGAAGTACATGTATATCCTGTGAGTAACCTGGATACACTTTTTTCCAGTTCACCAGACGGCCTGCTGACACGCGCCCTGGGATCGGCAGGACATGTGCTGACCTCTGCTGGAGCTTTTGTGTTTGATGATGATGATGACTACCTGTCAGGAGAGGAGATGGACCATGAACGACTTCGACTAAAGGTAGTACTTGCCAGAAAATTGCTTTAAAAAAAAAGAAAAACAAAAATTATACTGAATTCTTTTTGAATTTTTCTTCCTTTGTAGAAAATAATATAGATTTTTGTTTTCTACAATCTCTGTGAAATCCAGATAATTTAGTTAGTGATTCAGGGCATTTGGGCCTCTTGTATTAGATACAGATACAACTTGGATTTGGATAATGTTATTCTCTGTTTTATTCTGTTTTAGGTTGATGGTTTTGACCTCACATCGACTCTCCTACATCGGAGAGCCTGTCTACAGCTGATCCCACTTACACCTGACAAGGTATTTACAATATCATGGTTTGAAATGTTTCATACAAGGTGAAAGAAAGAATGACTATCAGGAAAATATTATGTGGAATACATTTCAACATAAAGTATTTTCATCATATTTAAAATGAATAAGAACTCCATCTATTGTAAGAAATGTTTTAATAAATGCCCATTAAATTAATTATCTTTCTGTGCAAGAGTTATATTACTAAAAGTGGGACAAGGAAGTAATTCCAACCGTGTGGACAAAACAAAATTGTCAAATTTAAAAACATTTTGTTTTGTATACAAGGTTGGAATTACTTTCTTGTCCCATATTTACCATTTGAAGTAATTCGTATCCAACAGACTTACGTTTGATTGGATCCCGTGTCATCTGGAAAATCCTGTTGATATTACTTCTTTGACCCTTATTACTAAAAGTACAACATATATGTGATTTTACATCATATCTAAGCTAACAATGTGTTAGCTTGATAAGATATTTCGTCCATAATTTTTTCCTATTTGAGATTCTCAGCTTTTGAGCAACATGGATGATATTTATTATTTTATTCACACATTTTCATTTTTGATCAAAGAATTGTGGAGTTTTAGGGTATATATACCTGTTCAGCACTCGATTTGACCTCAAATTAGGCATTTTGATATGTTATTATAAATTAGTTCTTTTTTATTTGTTTGGTAATATCCTTTTTACTTTGTCAAAGTTTGGCCTGATTGACTGATCCTTGCCTGTGACTGTAGATTATTTTAAAATTGTGTTTTTAGCCAAAGGATTCCTCAGAAATCATAAAGGTACACTTATCAACAGAATGTGCCGGTATTGTGTGTTGTCTGCATGTGTATCTGTTAGTTAGGAATTTTTAGTTGTTTTTTGTTCAACAATGTATTATTATTTCTATCATCAATTACTACAAAGAAACAGATGATCACATTTTGTCTCATCAAGACAACAATTTTTTTTGTACTAAGAGATGATTACCTGATGACTCCAATATACATCAGTTATGTCATTTAAATATCTAAATTATCTACCTGTAAGTGTAAAATCAATTTTTATGGAGGTTGATTTTTATCCAATCCAAGGGTAATCCAACGACCTTATCAACCAAATTTTAAGGCCCACCAATTATGAGCACATATTGCTCCTACATATATGGAGATATGTTCTTGCAAAATTTATCATAATTAGGAAAAAGGGAAGATAAAAAAATGATTCAGCCCTCATGAAATTATATTGCTTTACATTACATGTACTTTGCTTTTACATTACATTTGCTTGAGATATATTTGCCTTGATGTTGTTGAATGTATCTTTTTGTTGTATGATACACCCAATATATGGTACATAATTTGTTGTTTCGTTATTTTATTTCCATCTCAGTTATTGGAATTTGAATATTTAAGAATTAAGGTATATATATCAATCAAATAATAAATAACTGGAAATGATTTTGGATGGCACATCACTCTAACAAGTGTGAAGGATCTAAAGTCCCTCTTTGATTTCAGAATCCTAATTGAAGAATTTCAATGGCCCGGAAGTCTAAACTTCTCAAAGTTACCTACTCAAACACCTGAATAATTTTTATCATGGTCTCCCCCCTTATTTCAAGTTTTTACTGTCACTATAGGTTTATCTAACCAAAAGGACATCCAAACTAATAAGCCTTTGATTTTTAGCGTCCGTCGTCCGTTCCTCAACAATCGACTTCTTCTCTATAACCACTGGTCGGAATTTAACAAAATTTGACTGGTAGCATCCTTATGGACTACTGACTGAAAATGTACAAATGGTTGAGCTGACCCCCGGGGGGTCTAAGGGGTGGGGCCAAAAGGGGTCATTTTGGCTATTTCCATATAAACAACTTCTTCTTTGAAACTAGTATGTGATAGCACTCATAATGCGATGGTAGCATCCTCATAGGATGATTAGCAAAAAAGAAAAACAGGTGAGCGACAGAGGGCCTCTGTTTTGTAAAACTACAGTAACTATAAACATACATATTTTAGCACAGCCAAATTTTAGCACAAATGTGAAAACTGTAAATTATGTGTTATTAGTGTGGATAAAAATTAGTGAAATTCTGTGGTTCGACACCGGAAATACGCTTTTACAAAATTTAACGCTGTACATGAAACAGCACTTCAAAGACAGCGCGAAAGGAGCTAAAATAAAACTACAGCTAAAATAAATATGTTGACAGTATATGAAGTATTAGTTGAATAATTGCCATGATTACTCCTCCAAAGATATAATCAGACTGTGCTTGTATGGATAGTATAAGTAGCATGGTCTAATAGATGTTGTGTGACATAGTTCTAGTCAAATTCAAGATTTGTAAATAATCTACATTCACATTTGATGTATACTTGAATATGTATCTTATCCTCAGGATCTGTCTATTACTCATATTTGGGTAAATAGTTTTGCATATATATATAGGATCTTACATAAATGTTCATTTCATATGAGGTTTTATGAAACAAGTCTAAGATTTTTTTTTATTTTGCGAGCCTTGGCAAGCAAAAATTAAAACTTCGTGACGAGTTTCATAAAATCTCATATGAATTTAACACAAATTTAAGATTATATATATACTTTTTATCACATAACTACAGATACCTACTTACAGAATTCATTATATTGGATGTAAAATATTTTCAAAGGATATATTAGAATGTCAAATAAATGGAAGATAACTTTAACAGTATGAAATTGAAAAAAAAAAAACAATGTTGGATGTAAAATTTTTGTCAAAGGATATATTAGAATGTCAAATAAATGGAAGATAACTTTAACAGTATGAAATTGAAAAAAAAAACAACTTACTACTAGATATCATAAATATTATGATGAAGATATGAATATCCCTAACGTTAAGTAATATATTAAGCAACTGAATTTGGAAAATTGTAATAAGCTAAGAAGGTCTCCAATGCGGAGTCGGAATACTTCAGGATAGCCACTACAAACCTCTCATGAATTTGTCAATTAACAATAAACCATTGATGTTTTTCTCTCTTTCAGCATTCCATTAAGTACTGGTTTTTGTTGGATATAGATGTTTCTCATGGTCGCAAGGTCATCAAAATTCTTTCCCCTCTCAAGGTCAGTTAGAAGTCTTTCAAAACATTAAGGCTTTTATTTTGCAGCTTTCAATTAGAAATCTAGTACATTTCATACAATTTGAAAAATTATTAGAATAGGTTTATATTCTTTTCTTAATTTGATGCTGATATTTTTAACTGTCCCTAAAAATATTTCTGAATTAAAATGTAAATGAAATTCTTTTTATCTCTTAGGTCAGGAACAGTTTGACCCTTGACCTTGATATTCTGTGTAAGACGACCGACCTTGAGAAGTATGTGCCCGATAGGGATGTCCTTGGTAGTAAGGAGTACACCAAACTGACCACTCTGGCCCCTGACCAGGACTACAATGTGCCCCTGTTCCTTGCCTACCACTGTGATTTGTTTGTCTGCCCATCACAGCTCAGGTATATATGTGACTAAATTTGGGACTTCACTTCTTTGCCAACACACCGAGGAGAGAGGCGACTAAATTTGCATCCTATACCAATGAGCACTATAAATCTATTTCGCGACACATTTGACGTCACACGTGGCACGCTTTCCAGTGATCGCTCATAATAAATTTTAGCGTTCTGCCGAACAGCATGGATACACTTTTGTAGATCCGGCCTTCGGCTGCCACTTGCCGAAGGGTTAATTGCGTTACACTGTGCTGCTATATAGTTTAATATTTGTCTGCTTTGTCCCGCATTACTGTTCCTCGCATACAACCAGAAGCATTCCCATGTAATCATGTTCGTTTTGTATGTCTTGATAAAGGGGCAGATCGCCTCGAAAATTTGACAATTTTGTTTTGTCCACACGGTTGGAATTACTTCCTTGTCCCATATTTACTATTTGAAGTAATTCGTATCCAACAGATTTACAATTTGATTGGATCCCGTGTCATCTGGAAAATCCTGTTGATATTACTTCTTTGACCCTTATTATTTTTAAGTAATATCTGCATCACAAACTAGTTCCCACTTTTTTGTGATCCAGCTTTTTCCATTCTGTTGTCTGTTGCTTGTCCTATTGTTGTCCTTAATTTGTACTCTTATTATACTACCACCATCTGGTCACATTTGCTATGGATGCGGGTCAGATTTACAATAAAGCTAAGAAACAGGCTTTAAGAGTTGTAACCTTGCAACATCACATCAGCAACTACAACTCTTATATCCAGGCTAACACCACACCTAAAGGCCTGCGTTTCAAGTGTTCACCCAATATTTGTGTTCTGTCCCAATCAGCCGCCACCCGTTTTGACAACATCAAACGTAACTGCCATATGAAAATGCTACATTTTCTACGAGATGTGTGTCACCACAAACTATCTTCTGCCACCCTAGAGCTCAAACACCATCTAGACCAACTTTCTGCTTCCACCACCGCACACCATAGTAACATCTGTCTACAGAAGATACAACACTTCCAACATAAGAAGAGAGAGTCACTCAGACACACCCAACAGAACAAATTACAACGTGACGGAGTAGCATTTATACCATTCACGGAATACATCACATCCAACGCTACTAAGACACACAGAAATAGAAGGTTCCGATGCATAAGACCAAGTACACAGCCATCTAGTACACGCAACACAGTTGTCAACCTTTCTGACCATCATCTCACTGCTGCAGAAACTGCCCTTCTGACCAAAGGCCTAAACTTTTGCCCGGTTCCCAAAGAAGTTAACCACGCCGAACTCTTTGATGACATGTAAAAGTTCTACAGGCTTCTCAGATTACGTGTGCATTTTGCCAGTGATGATGACCCAGATGATGTTGATGACAGACCACCAGCTCCACCTCCTGTTGCACCCCCAATCAACCCCTTTAAGAAAAAGAGCACTTGGAACCCACCACCCAGCCGAGAGCCCGCCCTTGAAGCATACATCAAGGCAGTTAGGGAGGAAGTTGCTGCTCACATTGATCGTGCCCAGATCAGTAAAGACAACCTTTCTACATCAGAACGCCAAGCACTTCATTCACTACAACAAAATGCTGAAATTGTCATCAAACCAGCAGATAAAGGCTCGGCAGTTGTAATTATGAACAGGAGAGACTACATTACAGAAGCAAACCGTCAGCTCTCCAACGCACAGTTCTACCAGAAACTGGATAGGGACCCCACAGAGGAACATACCAAACTGGTCAATGACACCTTAGATAGGATCCTAGACCGAGGAGATATTGACGAAGACACAGCGAGCTTTTTACGACCAGAGAACGCTCAAGCAGGCAAATTCTATCTCCTCCCCAAAATCCACAAACCTGGCAACCCGGACAGGCCAATCATCAACTCTATAGGCCACCCAACCAAAAATATATCTAAGTTTATTGATTTCCATTTACGCCCCATTGTTGAAAATCTACCATCTTATCTAAAAGATACTACTGACTACTTGAATAAAACGCCTTGCCATGACCTACCAGATGGCACTCTGTTAGTTACGATGGATTTTGTCTCTCTCTACACCAACATCCCGCACACGGACGGCATCGCTGCCTGTCGTGCGGCATGGGACAGACGTGTGTCTAACCATCCGACGATCCAGAGTTTAGTAGATCTCCTTAAACTTGTCCTCACCCTTAACAACTTCAAGTTTAATGACGACAACTACTTGCAAATCAGTGGTACAGCTATGGGCACCAAGATGGCTCCTTCGTATGCCAATGTATTCATGGGACACCTTGAATCTGCTATCTTAACATCAGCCCCAATCCAACCTTTCAGCTGGCTCAGATTCATTGACGATATTGAAATCAAATGGACCTCCAACCGACAGTCTCTTGATGAATTTATTGAACATGCCAACACATTCCACAATACCATCAACCTTAACTTACCACATCTCCCTTCTATCCTTAGGAACCACTGGAAAATCATTGAGTCATTAACAAAACTTAGGTGTATTTTCCCAGAGCCACCGCTACTAGCCTACCGCAGACCAAAAAATGTAAAAGACCTTGTAGTGAGCAGCAAACTTCCTCCTCTTGCTCCGGCTGCACAAACGGGTTCATTCCAAACATGCAACAATAAACGGTGCATGATGTGTCCATACACAGCATCCACAGACACATTTGAATGTGCTATCAACAACAGAGCATACAACATCCGACAGAACCTGACGTGCAAATCCAGCAATATCATCTACCTCCTCTCGTGTAGGAAATGCACAATGCAATACGTTGGGGAAACCGGTGGTCCACTCAACGTCAGAATCAACAATCACCGCTGGTCTATCAAACAGATCAAACCTGACTATCTGGTTGCCAGACATTTCAACTTGCCCATCCATAGTTGGAAAGACATGCAGGTGATTGCAATTGAGCACTGTTCCTACTGGACACAAACCAAGCGTCGATCGAGAGAGAGATTCTGGATTACCTATCTACAGACCCGCTATCCCAAAGGCATTAACGAACGTTAAATATACAAATTGACATCAATTGATCACTTGCTTTTCAATTAATTATCCCTATTTCCAGCATTTTCCCGTTCTGTTCTACGGGTTTTTGATCCTTTACATATGCTGCCCAGCAAAAGGCGACAAAATTTGAGACTTCACTTCTTTGCCAACACACCGAGGAGATAGGCGACTAAATTTGCATCCTATACCAATGAGCACTATAAATCTATTTCGCCACACATTTGACATCACATGTGGCAAGCTTTCCAGTCATCGCTCATAATAAATTTTAGCGTTCTGCCGAACAGCATGGATACACTTTTGTAGATCCGGCCTTCGGCTGCCACTTGCCGAAGGGTTAATTGCGTTCCACTGTGCTGCTATATAGTTTAATATTTGTCTACTTTGTCCCGCATTACTGTTCGTATCCTATTATGTAATCGTGTTCGTTTTGTATGTCTTGATAAAGGGGCAGATTGCCTCGAAAATTTGACAATTTTGTTTTGTCCACACGGTTGGAATTACTTCCTTGTCCCATGTGATTATATAGATATATGAGAGCTGTGGGTTAAGTTGCATTTTGTTGTGGTGTAATGATTAGATGCCAAGCAAAAAAGTAGATTAGATTAAAAAAAAAAAGAAAACTCACACACATACATTCCCTCATACATATAGAGTGTGAGGAAAGCCGTTTTGGTATTATCAAACTAAAAACAAGACTATAAATGAAGATTTGGTTAAAATATTTTATTTATTATTTATAATGTTTAATAAGCAAAACATTTCCGTTCAACTATGCATTAACAATGGAGACTAAAAATAATAAGAAGCATTCATTCATGGTATTAAGTAACAAAATTAAAAGATATGTAAAAAGAAATTGTTGATTTGGATTTACAAATTATTAATAAGCTCTCGAATAAGTAATCAGCAAATGGATTAATATCTGATAGGGTGTTATCTTTAACAGGCGATACCAGATACATAACAAGGGTATCTACTGGAAGGACCTCCTGATGACCAAGGAGAAAGCCAAGTGTTTTACCTGTCAGGGATCTGGAGAGGATAGGTCATTCAACCTCAAGGTCAGTAAGTTCAAGGTCAACTTGATATTAACAGAAGCACCTGATATTCAGAAATTGAAGCAAACCTCTTGAATTCATGAAGAGACCTATAGATTGGTACATGGATATGATATTCAGAAGTCTTTGAAAAAGGCCTAGCATATGTGATAAAGTATGCTAGATTTAGATCTGTATGTGTACCATAATGATGAATTCCTAAGAACAATTAAGGCTTTCCCTTGAAGGATATTGCCTTATCGCTGAAATATCTTTCTGAAAATGCCAAAAGAGAATATCTGTATAGACTGATTATTCCGAAAATTATTAAAAATGGGTTTGAATATTATAAGATGGGTTTGATGCGAAACATTAAAAGTCTTTTCATAGTCTGTGATGAATTACAACAGGTTTTGTGTAAGGAGCAGTCCAAACTACAGCCAAGTCAGGAGATCCCTAAAGGGGTACCCTACTACATCCTTCATGTAAAGGCACCGGTCATGATCCACAACTTCCTACCTTACGATATCCAGTTCTCTTTGGAGGTAATGATTCTCCTTCAACTTATATACTTAGGGATGTGTATCACAATTATCTCCCCTAACACAAATAAATTACTTACATTTTAAATGCATCCATTTGTTTTCAGAATTTAATTTTGATTTCATGGTGTTCATTTCCCTAAATAAAGCTGACTTCTAGCTATAAATTCTGTTTTTTTTTTAGTTATCTCCCTTGCGGGTAGGTATTGATTGTGATGTCATGATATTGTGTGCATAAATTACAATTAGGTTATAATTACGTGTATCAGAGCCAAATTGGAAGATTCAAAGTTGTTGACGATGTACATGTGATAATGTGATGTAAATATATTTGATTAAGAAAGTCAATATATAAGTAGTCAAAGAAAATATCAGAGTGTTTAATATTGATTCCCTGTAATTTTGATATAGTTTCTATGCAGTGTATAATAGCTGGTAAACATATGGACTATAATTGTTTCCACAGGGTACTGGGAATTTCAGCAGCCTGACACATGGAGAAAGCACTCCCCTTTATACCGTGGAGCAGGCTAGTCCTCAAAAACTACACATACAGGTATTCACGGTCGATAAAGTTTATCTATGATTTGGGTACCTTCTTTATCTGATGATTGTAAATGTATTGCTATGTTGACATTTGTTGTCTGGTCTAAAAATGCCCCTCCATGAAATGAAAATGGAAGAGGGGTTATACATAGTGTACCCTACACCTGTGCTTTCCAATTCAGAATTATTTATGTCTTACAAGCATTTTCAGTTTTCAATTTTGTATAATTTCAGTTACAAGACTACATTGGCTGTGATTGGACAGGGATATTTGAGATCTCACAGGGATTGGAGGAATTTAAAGCCGTTTCCATGGCTCCCTACGACTGTGCTGCTGATGAAAACAGTAACAAACAGCTAACTATCATTGTCAATGCTAAAGAAAAGTTATCACTAGACCTGTACTTCTACAGTCCTTACTGGGTCCTCAACAAGACGGAACTCCCCATTCAGATACGGGTAGGTCAAAGGTTAAACACCTTTCTGCATAATTTAGAAATGGAAATGGTATGTTAATGGTTATAACTTTGCTTTTTAAAAAAAAAATGAAAAAAGTGTGATAACTGAAGTTTTATTTGAGTCACCTTGAAATCATTTTACATGTCAATTGCATATTAAGATGTGTGACAATGTGATTGTGAGTAACGTGGTGATCTATTTTCTATTTCATATTCTGAATCATTAATGTCCTATGATAAACCTTTGCTCTGTGAGATCTTTTTAAGTTCTTAGACAATATGCATATAAAAACAGTACTGGTGCAAATTAAGCTAACAATTCCTGCAGTTCTACCAGTACACTTTCAATAACTAAATCACTGATTTCATGAAACTTAACCCTATAAGTACCTCATACCAATGATGGTTGTTCTAGGGATCTGGATCTGATGCTGTGTACGACTGTTGTCCTTCCAATGCCGTTCCTCTGCTCTTCCGCTTCAAGAAGACAAAACGGAAAAAGGTTTGTCACATATTTGGATGATTGTAACGAACTGTATTATTTTGAAATCTCACTGTTTAGATATCTTATCATATAGGATTATTTTCATGTACCGGGGGGAGGGTTATTATGATTTGACTATTTTTTAACTCTCTTTTTCAGAGATATTCTTATTTATGGAGAAGTATATGTTTATACACCAACATTACTTAAATAATGAAAAATGAAAAATAGCTATCTGGCTTTGTAACTTGGCTTTGTTAGTTTGGGTTTCTCTGTAAACGAATGACCTTCACTATGAATTACAATGTAATGACCTTGATGTAACTCTCTTCATTCTACTTTTAACAAATTTCTGTATTACCCTTGACTAAGTGATGATCATATTAAAATCCAACCTAATTAATGATGTCTTATTTCTTTTCATTTTACCTTTAATTGTTTGATATTGAATCTTTGCATATGAACTTGTTGGCATGGTTTTAGTCAATCTCATCTATGACCTTGAATCTTGGGCTTTTCCTTGACCAGTAAATTATCTAGTATCTTCTGCATTAAAAGTAAGCTTTATTGTTGGCATCCACTCATATGATGCATTTAATATTTTGTCCTAGTGTCTGATATAATATTTTAATGGAATAACCATTAATATTTCTGACCTTAAGTTTTCATTCATATACTTCTTTTATTTGTTTGTCTGTTATAAAGCATATGGTTCTGTTTCTTTGCATTTCATCTTGTTCCAGCCTTGACTTGATACATTTGATCTTTACATATTTACTTCTGACCTTAATTCTCTACTTCTACTTTCTTCCTGTACACTTCTAGCCTATCACTCTTGTTCCAATCCTGTTTAACTATTAACATGTACTAATGACATGCTACATTTTACTAACTTAAGATATTGAATTCTACAGGCCAAGGTGCGAGTCTACAACTCTAAATGGTCTCAGTCCTTTTCCATGGACACCATTGGTAACTCTGGTGTCGTCATTTGTTACGACAAGGAACGCCAGAAGAGATACAGGGTATGTAATAGATGGAAAGTCTTTTTAAAACACACATAAGGTATATGTAGAAGATTGCTGCACAGACCTGATATTGGGTCTTTCCTATTCATGGTTGTTTAAAGATGTTGTTTTATCATTTTATTGATTGCATTAATATCTTCCAATTAAAACAAACAAACAGCCAGTCGGTAGTATAATTAATCAGTAATATGTGGAGCAGATGTTTTGTGTGCCCTTTGGTTAATAGTGTTATGTTAATAGTGGAATCACAATGGTAATAATGCCACTCAAACTTGAGATATTTAATACATAGCTGCTGCTAAAGTCATTCAATTGTTATTCACTTACCATATATGCAACTGTTAATCTTCGTGGACATGTTTTGAAAATTGAAATCACAACATTATTAGTGACAAAAGAAAAGTAGTTTACTGTAGAATACAGATCTTTGTTAAAGTTTAGTATTTACTTAACACATTCTGTTGTAACAGATGATGCTACAATGTCAGTGGTCAAGTCTAAAACTGACGAGGATAGTGACCATTCTGCCTTTCTTTCTGGTGGTCAACAATTCCTCCCATAACCTTCGTTATATGGAGGAGAATGAAGAGACAGATCTGTGGGAGGACCTTAAAAAGGGCAAGGTAAGGGAACTTAACTTTGATAAGACCTTCAAGAGGGCAAGGTAAGGGAGCCTTAACTTTGGTAAGACCTTCTAAAGGGCAAGGTAAGGGAACGTTAACTTTGGTAAGACCTTAAAAAAGGCAAGGTAAGGGAACGTTAACTTTGGTAAGACCTTAAAAAGGGCAAGGTAAGGGAGCCTTAACTTTGGTAAGACCTTCAAAAGAGCAAGGTAAGGGAACCTTAACTTTGGTAAGACCTTAAAAAGGGCAAGGTAAGGGAGCCTTAACTTTGGTAAGACCTTCAAAAGGGCAAGGTAAGGGAACGTTAACTTTGGTAAGACCTTAAAAAAGGCAAGGTAAGGGAACCTTAACTTTGATAAGACTTTAAAAAGGGCAAGGTAAGGGAGTCTTAACTTTGGTAAGACCTTCAAAAGGGCAAGGTAAGGGAACCTTAACTTTGATAAGACCTTCAAAAGGGCAAGGTAAGGGAGCCTTAACTTTGGTAAGACCTTCAAAAGGGCAAGGTAAGGGAACCTTAACTTTGATTAGACCTTCAAAAGGGCAAGGTAAGGGAGCCTTAACTTTGGTAAGACCATAAAAAGGGCAAGATAAGGGAGCCTTAACTTTGGTAAGACCTTCAAAAGGGCAAGGTAAGGGAACCTTAACTTTTATAAGACCTTCAAAAGGGCAAGGTAAGGGAACCTTAACTTTGGTAAGACCTTCAAAATGGTAAGGTAAGGGAGCCTTAACTTTGGTAAGACCTTCAAAATGGTAAGGTAAGGGAGCCTTAACTTTGGTAAGACCTTAAAAATGGTAAGGTAAGGGAGCCTGAAATTTAGTTATTTTGCTAAAAAGTGTAAGATAAGGGAACCTTAACTTTGGTTAGATGTGCAAATACAGTATAAGCAGTCACAAGTCATCCTGTGATTGACATTGAAAGGTTATTAATGTGACAGGTTCCCTGATTTGGTCAGGCTATCTTAATTGTATTTTAATGAACTTGATCATGCTCACTCTATATGAGAATCAATTTTAGAGGGTCGCCTATGGCCATCTGAGGCCTTACTTTTCAAAAATGACCCCTATGATGTAGGAATTTTTTTATATTGTTGAATGATATTTCTTTGCTAATGCCCCACTTGCACTTAACTGAAAATAACCCATGCATTTTGTCAGCCAAATGATCCTTCTATACATATTAATGATTCTGTTTCCAGTGCTGCCCTCTGTGGCCAAGGACGACCAGTGAGAAGATGTTTATAAAGTATGAGGACAGTGGAGTAGTGTCTGAACACATCCCCTTCAATGTTCTCAACAACACAGTACTGCGCATGGAACATGGGGTAAATAGATGGACTTAAAATTCCACTTTTGAAAACAGTAAAATCAGTTAATTGAATATATTTGTATTGATGGAGGTATAACAATAAATCAATGCTTCTAATATCAACATATAATGATGATAAATTTGAAATGTTCATACTAAATTACCTGACAGCGCTTCATAAACAGGTTAAATTTTAATTAATCTGCCAGAATCTGCTTGCTCACTCACACACTTGGTTAGCATCATTTAACTTTGTGTATGACCTTGTTACAGTCTGCCCTATGTGTAGAAGTTTCCGGAGGAATTGAGACCCCTAGAACAATCACATTTACCGACTATGATCCCGGGGACGCTCCAGTGAGAGTGGAGAATCTTTGTGATGATGTTTTCATCACAATTCATCAAATGTGAGTCACAGTTCTGTTTGTCATACACTTCCATATGTAGGAGTTCTGTTGTTAGCTAGGGTGCTAAAACAGTGCTGTACTGATAAGTATTGTCCTTTTATTTTTTGGTCGGGATGACATTCATATTGTCTTGTTTTCATCATCAGTCTTTCATCTTTTCACATGTCATCATGCATGTAATTTTAGAACCTGAAATAACAAATGATTTATTTGTAGGTAGAAATTGTATCATAATGCCTCCGTATGTTATATAGAAACCAGCACCAGATGACTGTACTGCCTGCTGACCGGTCCATCCTGTACACCTGGGACGACCCAACAGGACCCAGAAAACTGATGTGGAATGTGTATGGCTGTTCCAACAAACAGGACTCAGAAGTGGACATTACCAAGGTAACCACATGATTGTCATGTGTCACCCTGACAATGTTTTCTGTTATATGATTAGAAAACTAAATAAAACATGTTTGTCTATTCTAGGATGGATTCTACTTCAAACAACTTAAAATTCAACTTGTTCAGGAGTCTGGGACCTACAAGTATAGTCCTCAACAAGGAAGGCAGAGACACGACAGCAGTCCTGAAGGTGGGTCTCTTTTGGTAGTAATGGAGAGGTGCATCTCCTTCTTAGTTAGAATGAAGAATTACCCTGTTTCTGGGCTTCCCAGTAGTTGGGTTTTTCTTGGTGAAGACAGAGATTGGTGGTCGGTCTCTTTCTTGAAAGCCCAGTTAGATTATCTCAGAATTCAATAAAACTGTTTTGAGAATATGGTATTTAATACAACAGATCTGAGGGCATTTTCCTGGCAGCTCAGTGGACGGGTCTGTTCTGGTAGCCGAATGGACACGTCTGTTTCTGGTAGCCCAACAAATGGGTCTATTTCAATTTCTGCAATGGATATCTGTTCAGTATAACCTGAATATTTTAAATTATTCACTACAGATGACAGTGATGCTGTAGACTACATGTACGACAGTGATATGGACAATTCAACTCTCCTCAAAACAAACTCCTACAAAATGAAAATTTACTGGATTTCTTTCTTGGATGGACAGCAAAGAGTTGTTCTGTTTACACGAGATTCCCGAGTAGCAGATGCCGCACGTATGGTAAGATTGTCCTTTAACTGCTTTAAGTTTGTTTTCTCTATCTTTCTCTAGTAATCAATTTAGTTATTTGACATTCTCTTTTTCTTTATGGTATTAAGTTTGCTTATATCTCCCTTTATTGGTGAATTATCTCTTTTTTTCTGTTCTATTTATTGTCATTTTCATGTGAGAGATTTCTTTTTACAGGAATACCTAAAATGGGTATATTTCAGTTTTGAAAAATTTTTTGTTCACAGTTTGAATTTTCACCTCCAATTATAAACTATCCTTTGGCTTCCTTGTTGATGATTTTATGACTTAATATTTACATTTTAATTTTCCATTCCTTCCATTATCCTTAATGGCAATGTTTTAGCACTGTGTGGGACTTTTCATGAAGGATTTTCAATATTTCAATTTTATTTTATTTTTATTTTTTTGCTTTAATATAAAACCGTATTTATTCAGCAAAATCCTCTTTGGTTATAATTGATATATTGTATATATACTAACCTGAAATCCATTAATGGGCTTAAGGCATCATATGTGTGCATTAGACTTCGAGGATATATAATTATAGTCGCAATAAAAAGCAAATCATTACAAGTTTGAATAAATACGGTATTAACATGATATGTGTCATCAAGACCCTTGTTTATTTATTTATTTGTTTTGGAATATGTTGCTGTTCAAACAGGCTCATGTAAATGATCTGTGTTCACCAAAGCATGTTGGTGGTCCAGCGCCAAAGGTAAAACACTCCTCCCCACCCTCACCGTCCCCACCCCTGGGGCAACACGTAGGCCAGTCATAAAATGTTTTTCCTGTAGCCTCACTCACAGATATCAGACTGCTGACCAAAGCAGTGAAGTCTTTATTCAGTTTTGTCATTGATCACTTGACTTTGTTTCAAGCAAAGTTTGAAAATAATTGTTCAAATGTTTAACCAAACCACAGTAGTAGATCTAGATGTACTACATAGATATAGATCTTTTCGTACTTCACTTAAATTCTGTTATCTATGATTGTGACAATGTTACTATATCCAAATTCCATATGATTTTGTTCTTTGACACGTACCTAAAATTTGAATTGCCAACATAGATATCAAATGGCCTATGATTTTTTTTTGGTCAGTAGTCTCAAACTGTCAATGTCAAACAGGAACTACATTTTGTAGGCTTTCTAACAAACACTACACTCATGCTGCAGCATCATTACTCACCTCATGACCAAAAGTGTTTATTATTTTATGGATTATGATAAGAAAATATGTCGTCAATACTGCTCAAGTAACTTTTGTTCAAAGTGATATTAATCATTAAACTTTCATTAAATTTTATTTTCTTTTTCTTTTCATTCTTAATTAATGAATAAGATTATCTTCAATAACACACTTCAAATGTACCATGAATATTATGAGACGTTGAGTGTTTTGGTTGCTAGAAAGTCTATGACCTGATTGCTTATAATGTTTTTTGGTAGTGTTTCTTTGACTTGAATAAAGCAGAAAAATGGAATGCTAGAAATGTTTACACATACAGCTTAAACATTTTTACTTTTGGCAAACAGGTTGAATCATACTTTGTACAACATTATCCGACTGGTGATAATATTGATGTATATATTTCATATTATGTATAAAAAATAACTGAAATATATTTTGTAACTCCTTGTATCAAAAAGATCATACATACTTTTTATTTTCATACAAAAAAAAAGATACTAAACTTCATCTAACAAAAGGATATATTGCTAATCTGGGAATATATAAGTCACACTTGACTGTAATGTATTACCAATAAAAATGTTGCATAAATTAGCATGTAATTGTACAATTATACACAAGATGTTAGCTCCTTTTGGAATTTTTCTGCTGTACCATTTAACTGTTGTGTCTTCCTTGATCTTCTCAGTGATAATCTATCTGCCAAACTTATTAATAGCTGCATC
The DNA here is from genome assembly GCA_004382745.1 of Argopecten irradians irradians. NCBI lineage: Eukaryota > Metazoa > Mollusca > Bivalvia > Pectinida > Pectinidae > Argopecten > Argopecten irradians. The sequence goes on from SAYR01034074.1 coordinate 391,066, forward strand.
TAATAAGAATTCATTTGGGGAGTTATAAAATTGTCAAAGTTGCTAATGATATGAGAATTTGAGTGAAATCTTATTAATACTATCTAAGGAAGGTAAAAGTAAACTTTTGTATGTTGCTTATGTTAGCTAGGACTGAAATAACGATGTTTTGTTCAGAGAACAGTATTTGCTAGAATTTGTAACATTAATAGCATGTCACATAGAGTTACAGACAAACCCAGTTTGGAGGTTTTTATCTCAGAATTTACACAGAAATTGATTGTTAATCTCTTTAACCAAATCTCTTAAACCAAAACAAAAATGATTAAGAAAAAACGCAAGCTTTCAAAGGAACATTTGATTATTTGAATTTCCTAAGTATCGTGTGCATTTTAGCATTCATTAGATAAAAATCCAAGATTTAAAGGAAGTATATAACCATTAGTTGTTATGAACTCACCAGATATTTGCTTAACTTTTAAAAGACTTTTACTTAACTGTTATACTATTAATGTTTCTTTTGATCTTTGTGTGACAAAGTGGTTTACTTATTACAATAACATTATACTTTATGCAAAACTGGAACACAAAACTGGTTTAAAACAATTAAAGGATTATTGTTTTTATCATGACAACATAATAGATTAATTTCTCAGATACAAAAGTAATTTCTTAATGGTTCACAATTTCATGAAATATTGAATATTGATATGGTAAGTCTGATGAAGGAATATTTCTTGCTATAAATATAGATAGCTTTATGTTAACTGCAAACAAATCTTTCTGAAATACCAAGGTAGTATAGCGAGTCTTTTTTCAACTTTTACTTATAAATTCTATCTTTTAAACTTTATCATTTCTATTATAAACTTTAATCTCCTAATTAATGTTTATATTTGCAGTAACTTAATTTAACATTCAAATTGATACTATTTATCTGTATATACAGATAAAGAGATAATAATCAAAATGAATTCCAATGTGAAAACGAAATTACTGGTTGTGACTAGAAATTCAGTTGTTCAGAAATCAACTAAAAATATATAATGATATAAATATAAATGTACTATTGATAAACATTCTACTATGTTTCTGAACAACTGAATTTCTAGTCACAACCAGTAATTTCATTTTCACATTGGAATTCATTTTGATTAAAGGTCAAAACTGAGAAAATATAAAACAGAAAATGGATATTTTTTCATTGTACAGTAAAATTATATAAAAACCGTGTTCTTAATTAATAGCTGTAAATGAGTTTTCAGAAAATGATTTCAATTGAGAGGAAATGAAAGTTTAAATTACTTAGTTTCTAGAGATTTTTCTTGAGGTATTCATATTTTTTCCGTTTAATCTTTTGCCTAATAATGAGAACTCTGACCTCTAGGTTAAAGGTCAAATCAGTTGAAAGACAGAAATAGGAATTATTGTATTGCATCTTGGTTGCTCATGCTGACTGTGAAGTCGAAGACCAATAAAATACAAAGAAACTCAACCGGCAAAAATCAGAGACGGTCATATATGGTAACATATAAAAATTTTATGTCCCTAATATTAACTTATGTCTATTAGGGCCTAGTGTCATAATTCTGATAACAAATAATTTGGTTCTGTTGGTATCTGGAGAGTTTTTAATAATAGAAATATTACAATAGGTGTATATATTTTGAGCATAAGACATCACATACAAATGCTTGTGAATCTAGCTCAGTTTGCGCTATTTATTTCCATAATCATTAGATAGGTTAGTAAAAATTAACATTATCACTATGATCTTTTTTCAATTGAAATACTCCATGAAGCAAATTAGATTAAAGTCAAAATCATTTATAAATCCAAATCAGACAGATCCACAGTATCTGACAGAGATATAGACATTATGAGTTTTAACATACCAGGTTAATAAACCATACATATATTATAAAGATATCTTAAATAAAATATATAAATGTACTGATTGGCTGCATAAAAACTGTTTGTAAGCTTGTAAAAGGCATGTTCAATACAAATATAAAAATATTCATGTATTAATTTGGTATTTATAGATGAATGAAGGTGAGCAGGCATCCCTTCTGGCAATGTTATCCTTGGATGGACTGTCTATGTCTGTAGTCAGCGAAGCTTATGAGGAGGTCGCCCTGGTCAGCGTCTCAAGTATGCCAGCCATGTGGCAGATTGAGGTCAAGAACAAACTCAAGGTCCTAGAGGATGTGACTTTGGTGACTTGGTTAGAGGATAAATGGATCCATGGCCTGTCCCAGGCCAGTCTAGAGGACAGAATAGAGGTAAATATTATAGGGCAGAGGTCACAGAGGTCAGGGTAGTGGTTAAAGTCTAGAGGACAGAATAGAGTTAAGTGTTAAGGTAAAGGTCACAGAGGTCAGGGTAGTGGTTAAAATCTAAAGGACAGAATAGAGGTAAGTGTTAGGGTAAAGGTCACAGAGGTCAGGGTAGTGGTTAAAATCTAAAGGACAGAATAGATGTAAGTGTTAGGGTAAAGGTCACAGAGGTCAGGGTAGTGGTCAAAGTCTACATGACAAGATAGAGGTTAGTGTGAGAACATAGGTCAGATAAGAGGTTAAAGTCTACAGGTCAAAATAAGAGGTAAGTGTGAGGGCTGAGGTCACAGAGGTCAGGGTAGTGTTTAAAGTCTAGAGGACAGAATAGAGGTAAATACTAGGGGAGAGGTCACAGAGCTCAAGGTAGCGGTTAAAATCTAAAGGACAGAATAGAGGTAAATATTAGGGCAGAGGTCACAGAGGTCAGGGTAGTGGTTTAAGTCTACAGGACAAAATAAGAGGTAAGTGTGAGGGCTGTGGTCACAGAGGTCAGAATAACATATTATATTTACAGGAATCCTTTGAAAGAAAAATATAAAAAAATTTAAACATATTCACAGATTTAAAGAAACATCAATCTATTTTGAAATATGAAATATCTTTGTGTCACCTCCTGAACTTTAACAAATCAAAATCATTTTTGAGTCAATCATATTTGTTACATTATACAGTGAAATATTTTTCCAGAAGCAAGACTAAGTGTGTAACTTTTTTTGACAGGTGGACTTTGCCAACATGAGGATGACAAAGCCTTACATTGGAGATCTATGTCGTGTTTGTCCTCCTGGGATGTTGTTCCAATACAGAAGATCTCAACACCAGACATTTGTACATACCAAAATACATCACATACAGGTATTACACAAAACATGTGTTCAAACGTTGGACGACCTGATGGCACAATGGTAACACACTTGTCCTTCATCAAGACGTCTGCAGTTCAATTGCTATGTGAAATAGAAATAACCGTAAGGGTCACCAACTCATTCAAAATCTTGTGGGTTTCCTCCCACATTAAACCCTATGGACACTGCTATTTCGGCCAACAATCATAACTGACGTTGGTTTAAATAACTAAAGTAACAATTATTTTTAAATATTTTTTTATTTCTGAAACAAGTATTTAGTTAAGAATTTAAAAATGTTTGTGACTATTATTTGCTGGTGTTTGTAGGTTGATAACCAGCTGTATGATGCCTACTACCAGACAGTGTTACACCCGGCCCCCATACCTCTAAATATGATCAAGAAAAAGGGCCCTAAACCCTTTATAGAATTTGGTATGATTCGTCGTCAAGTTCCAGAAAATCATGTGGACACCTTCAGGTTTGTCAAGCATCTGTTTTCAGCTGCTTTGTTGCATATTTTTTATTGAGAAAACAAGATAACATTGATGGCAAATTTGTAGCAAACTAAACCCTGTATTCATATCATATGAAATTGAATATTTTGTCCATTTTACAAGTTGTTTTGTCAGTTATGACTAATTCATAATGTTATACTCAGACTTCTTAGACCTTCAGGGATCTGGTAGAAAGTTCTCAGACACTAGCTACTAATGACATGGCTTTGACTATATTTATAGTGTCTTGTCATCAAGTGATCAGTAATTGTTACAGGAGTAGGCAACCATTGGAATCTATCAAACCCTAGAGTGTAACGCAGCAGTGATCCTATCAATAAAAAAATGGGGTGGGGTAGAGAAAACCATAAAATGTTTTATTTTCAATAAAATAATCTGTTACGATCCACACAGACAACTACAGGTGATAGTCCAAGAGTTTAGTGTCCAGCTGGACTGGGGATTCATCGAGTCCATTCAGGACACGTTCGCTGACCTTGTGCCTAAACAGGAGTCTGAGGTCAGTTAAACAATATAATGGCTATTTACAAAGTAAACCACTCATTTAGATTATAACACATGATGGTATGTAAAGTCATGTTGGCAAAATATGGAAAAAAGAATTGTCTCTTTGGTTTTAATTGGAAAAGTTTCTACCTGGGGCAAAAATGTAAAAAAAAAAATCTGGAATCAAATGTTTCTCCTAGAAAAAAAATGTAAATATTTCCAATACAATGGGTTAATATCATCTTATAAATGAGAATGAGATTGTGCCTCTTTTTATATTACAGTGTGCAAGATTACAGTCAGATCTAATTTTAGCACAAAAACATCTTAGTGAACTGGCAGAGGTCAAGGTTAGTATATTTTACAAAGTTACTCATATAGATAATTTGTATTTAACACTAGACAAGCCTTACAAATGTAATTGAAATTGAGTATCTTCTTGATCAAAGATGATTATTAATATGTATTTTGGCATTTGTTTCTTCATAACACTTTCTTTTTAATTGCAGGATAGAAGCACCAAACAGTTATTCTTTGAGATGTGTAAAATTTCTCCACTCAAGGTAACGTTTCTATTTGAATTAATTGGAATCATATTGATGTGTGTGCTATAAGTGATTGCTTTGAACTTTTCATACGATAATTTGTAAATAAGGTTTTAAAACTTATTCAACATGTTTAATTTTTAGTGTTTTGGTAACTTTTAAAATGTAATTGTTTCTCTATTAGGGAAGCAAATTTGAGACTGCTAATAATTTGAACACTTAATAATTTGTTACTTGTTTAATGATAGATACATGTCAGCTTTTCCTTCCGAGGAACACCTCACCTAACACGTGACAACCAGCCAAATATTACTTCAGACATTAAAGAGTTCCTCCGAAACTCTGTTGGAGCTACATTTATAGAGGTTAAGGATGTGGAGCTCAAGTAAGTTATTGTGTCTGCTCTTACAATAAACTGAGTGTGGTATTACCCTGACATCAAATAGGTGTTACTCCTGTACAGTGATCATATTCTATCTGTCCAATCATTTGCTATAGCACAATTTTGATATGAGAGACATGAGGATTTATGTTTTACATATTTCTCCAAGACTTCATGCATATTTGTTTTTCAAATTTTGTAAAAAGAGTCTTCCATTTTTATTAAAACAAATCTGATGAGATGCATCACTTTTTACTTGACAATGTTTAAATTTCTTTCTAGGTCATCTGTGAAATGAAACACATTTTAAATACCTGTAGTATATTTGGTCAGTAAATGCAAACCACTAATATCATAGCTGAATATTTTTATTTCTATCATATTCCAGATTTGGATATTTTGAGAAACGCGGTGCCTCGTTGTCATGGAAACAGCTGACAAATCAGGCAGTAGCCCACTACCGTCAGCAGCTGATCCTACAAGTGTATGTTGTCGTCCTAGGACTTGATGTACTGGGCAATCCATATGGTCTTATGCAGGACATTTCACAAGGCCTTGGCGACCTCTTCTATGAACCTCTGTTGGTGAGGACATTGTCTTATACAGATCTAGGGGACCGCTTCTTCAGTCTGATGCAAGACAATGCTTTTGATCTTATTGGCATAGAGGGGTTGGGGATAGGGGTTCAATAAATGATTATGTCTATTTCTGGGCTTCCAAAAGTCTGTGAATGTCTGCTCTCTGTGAATTGTTTTACGGAAAAGAAATATTTCCAAAAAAAAAAGTATCTGGTATATTTACTATTTCATGTTTTATTTGCTTTTCCATTTCAGGACACAATTCAAGGAGATGATGAGTTCTCTGAGAATATGACCAGAGGTTTTCAGAGTGCTATGGGACACATAGTGGGTTAGTATATGTATTGTGATGAATCTAAGTGTCATGCATTTTTCAGAAAACCTGTTAGAATTTTGCCATTTAAAACTACAGTTGTTGTTGAATTCGTTAGTTTTGCATTGGAGTGTTCAAAAGATGAAAATATATATATATTTTTTTTATATTATTATCAGTTGTACCCTTATTATTAATGCTTCCAATATGTACTAATTTCAAACAGAGTGTAGATGAATAAACTGTTTGATACAGGTGGTGGAGCTAACTCTGTAGCCAGGATAACAGGAACTTTTGGTAGTGCTCTGGCTTATCTCTCCTTCGACAAGGAATTCCAAAAGGTAAATTAATAGGGTAGCATTTACAGTGGAGTTGATTCCCTTTTGACATACACCTGTCACCATGTATATATTATGTTCTTGTTGTAATAAAACAATGACTTGCAACAATTCATTGATAGTTTTCACACACACGAAGTTGACTTTTCCAATATTTAATAAGTTTTATTTTGCTGTTTATTCTTCATTGAAATTTTATAATATAGTCAGGATCTGACATGTCATTATCCTTTCAACACATATATCTAGAAACGCAGACGACGAATGCAGCAGCAGCCAGCTGACTTACCTCACAGTATGGCCATGGCTGGGAAAGGTTTCCTCACAGGAATCAAGTATGGTCTAACAGGGATTGTTCTAGACCCCTACCAAGGTACCATCTCCAGTTATCTCCCTTTCTTTCAATGATTCTTTCATAACTTATTCTAAGAAATTTGATTCCTTCTCCTATTTCCATTAATTCTGAAATTCAGAAGTTGATGAGTTTTAAATCTATGTAGAGATCTGGAAATTATTCGCAAAAGAAAAATATCAAACTTTAATTATCATATAGTTTGTCTCCAATAAAAAAAAGTGCCTAATTTATTACGTTCTTGATCAGGTGCCTCAGAGGATGGTGTAGAAGGATTCTTCAAAGGTATTGGGCGTGGTATTCTGGGTCTAATCACACAGCCTATAGGGGGAGTATTAGACATGGTCAGTCTGGCGTTTGACGGTGTACGGAGGTAAATAGTGTTTATTTTTAGGGATATATTTACATGGTCCACAAGATGATATAATGGTGTCATTATTAACTGTTTTATGGTGCTAGCTCAAAATAATTGAAAACAAGTTGAATCTGGCTAAATGGTTTCATGGTCTAGTAACTATTTATGGTGTAAACTTTTTATTGCCAATCAGTAGCCTTGAAACTATGAAATTTACTTAACATTTATCTGGATTAATTTTTGTTTTGTCCTAAATGTATATCACATTCTCCAACATAATACTGATGTTTAAATGTTTCAGGGCAGCTGAGCTGGAAGGAGGTGTTGTGATGAGAATGAGGCTACCGAGATGTATAGACCACTACAGGGTAAGAGATAGGCAAACTAATATTATTGTAGTTAATGTTAAAAACATTGCACAGTGCATGGTACTTAATCATTATGCTCCATCATAAAGTGTTATAGAAACCACCTACAGGTTGTCTTGGTCTCCTGACAGCAGACCAATGATTTTGGTGAGCATCTGTACATGTGTACATCACAATCATGTCTTTTGGTAGCGATATGCCATGAAAATGCTTTTGAAGATTCCAAGGTCTACCTAGACATGCATGTTTTACCATGTCAGTGCTGTCTTATACTGTCTCCTGTTGTTCTCTTTGTACACAGATATAAAGATATTGAAGATTTAGTCTTCTGATACAGACACTTTTATTATTTCCAGTACATTTCCATTATAATCTAGGAGCTATAATTATCAATTGCTCAAATGTCAGCATGTCATCTGCCCATTGAGATCAGAGGTAATCTCTATTAAATGCTTTTCCTAAACAGGGTCTCAAGCCCTATTCAGAATACAGGGCCAGAGGGAATCACATTCTAAAGGGTATCAAGGGAGGTAAATACGCCAAGACAGACGTATTCAGGAACTTTGCTCCACTTAGCCATGAGGATAAGGCAGACTTAGTCTTTATTACAAACAGGTATGTGTATAGAGAGATCTTGGTACTAACAAATTAAGGTTTTCTCATCAAAAATTATTGGGAAAAAAATGTTTTAATAAAGAGATGGTAAGATTTGCACTGTCTTATCCAAAACTCTAATCCCTCAGTGTTATCAAAATCATAAAATTTTCGTAACTCTTTTGACATTATAGACATATCTTGTACCTGGAGAAGAGTCGTTTCTCGGGTGGCTACGATGTTGAATGGGAAGTTGAGTTGAAGAGCATTTTGGGTGTGCCAGCCCTGATAGAAGATGAGAAGAAGCTAGTGATACATCTAAAGGTAAAGTCATAAATTATGTATTGATTGGTCATTCAACCAAATATTGATTGGCTACAGGATGTTGATCATCTTCAATGTATTCCTTCATTTCTTACATGGATAGAATTTATCTCTCCTAAATAACTTTCTCGGTCAAATTTAAATCAAATTAAATTATTGGGCTCAACCTAGTTAAAATCAAATTAAAAATGAAATGGAGAAAAGATTATTTTAAATTTGTTGTACAAAATAATTCACAATTTAAAAAAAAAACAACAACCAGTATTTCCTTATGGAATAAAACTGGTACCCTATGCAAATATGCAAATCCTCTGTAATTTTCATAATTGCTTTATTTCAGGATAATACTGGATCGTTATTCAGTGACAATAACGTTGAGATCACCAGTCTAGAAATTGATATTCTGATGTGGATCCAGAAGAAATTAGAAACTGTTTTAAGCAACCAAATTTACAAAGTCTGACAGAAATATCTTCTATGGAACATTACACTGGCTAGCTAGTGTTCTACTGTAACCATGTGCTCATGTCAGAGGAAGGCTACAAGAACAACAAAGTGTGGGAAAAGAGAAAGTGTCAAGGTGTTTGTAAAAATTATACCCTTTGTAAAGCCTGAAAGTGCAGAGTATATCACATCAGATACTTAACTTTCCATTACATGTGCTGACAAATATGAGGGGGAAAAAACCTGGAATTTAGCAGGAGATAGGCCACATCAGGTTCATAATATGTTATTATATGGTGAATACAAAGTGAAGTTTGATAACAATTTATTTAAATCATTTTTTTTTTTCATATTACAAATGCAAAATATTATTTATTTCTTAAACCAATTTTATTTGATGGTTGTAGTGACTATTTTATCCTCGCTCTGATAAATTTGAATTACCTGGTAAGTCAAGTTCTTACAATAAGGCTTGCCAAATAGTACCATTAATGTAAGGAAAAAAGTAATTCCAGCATTTGCCGCAAAATAAATTTGAGCTTGAGCACGTGTGTTTTTATCCCTATGAGTATATACAAAATGCTAGCCTGCGTTCACATATCAGATTTTAATTGTTTACACCACAGTATTGCTCAAGCTTTATTTGAAATGACACTGAAAACCCAGTTTACATAACTTAACCAATGCAATAGGCTTAGGATGATATTTCTATTGTTTATTCAGCTCATTTAACCATTTTTATATGGATTGTGCCAGTTTTTATTAGGTCACCTGAGACGAAGTCTCAAGTGACCTATTCTAATCTCCTTTTGTCCGTCTTCGTGCGTCGTCCGTCGTATGGCGATAAACAATTTACTTTTTCGACTTCTTCTCCAAAACTACTGAACCAAATTTGTTGAAATTTTGCAGAAACCTTCCATAGCCAAAGGTCAACCAAAATTGTTAATTTTATGGTCCCAGCCCCCCAGGGGCCTGAATAGTGGGGCCAAAAGGGGTCAAATAGGCTAAAACTTCAAAAATCTTCTTCTGAAATTCCAGAAATGGTAGAATCAAACACTCTTCATAGATTAAAAGGTCTTGAGGTCCTTTACAAAAATTGTGAATTATATGACCCTTGGGTCTCACGTTCCCCTCTGGGGAGGGGGGTCAAGTTTACTATAGTTTATACAGGGAAAAGACATTTTTGAGCATTATTTGGTCATTTGTAATAGGAAATAAGTCAAATGTTGTCAGAATTATCAGTATGAGAAGGCCATTGAATCCTATCAACAATTTTTCCACGACTGACCCCCAGGGGCCTGAGAGGTGGGGCCAAAAGGGGTCAAATAGGCTAAAACTTCAAAAATCTTATTCTGAAATTCCAGAAATGGCAGAATCAAATACTCTTCATACATTGAAAGGCCTTGAGGTCCTTTACAAAAATTGTGAATTATATGACCCTGGGGTCTCGCGTTCCCCCCTGGGGAGGGGGGTCAAGTTTACTATAGTTTATATAGGGAAAACACATTTTTGAGCATTATTTGGTCATGTGTAATAGAAAATGAGTCAAACTTTGTTAGAATTATTAGCCTGAAATAGTATTTTAACATCATATCCATATTGGTCCTGGCCGACCCCCAGGGGCCAGAGGGTGGGGCCAAAATTGGTCAAAATGGCTAAAATTTCAAAAGTCTCCTTCTGAGTTTACAAATTTGATGGAACTAAATACTCTTCATAGATTGGAAGGTCTTTTAAGGCCCTTTACAAAAATTGTGAATTTCATGGCCCTGGCATCTCAGACTTTCCCCTGATTAGGGGTCAAATCTATTTTAATTGATATTGGAAAAACACCTTTATGAGCATTATTTGCTTAATTTTCAATAGGTCAAACTTGGTTAGAATTATTATCCTGTGATAGCATTTTAGCATCATATCCATATTGGTCCTAGCCAACCTCCAGGGGTAGATGGGCGGGGCCAAAAGGGGTCAAAATGACTAAAATAAGAAAACAAAATCTTCTGACTTCACAGATTTGATGGAACCAGATACTCTTCATAGATTGAAAAGTCAGTTATAAAATCACTGACTGGTTTCAAGGGCCCGATGGGCCAATATATAGTGTTTTTGTGTCTTTGTTTCATTCTGTATCCGAACTCAGGTGACCGCTAAGGCCCATGGGCCTCTTGTTGTTGTATTTTATCTTTGATGTAGAATATTTCATGATGCAATTCATATGAAGAAACAATCCTGAGGTCAGTGCAATATCATAGTTGTAATTAAGGTTGTAGTTTTAATAGGGTAAAGATTTACTTGTTAATAATGAAATATATATATCTTCTGGTCAACTTCAGCTGACCAAGTGGTGTGGCATACGGAAGTATAAAAAGATTATCACTTTGTTGGGGATAGAATGTTAAAAACAAATTACTAAAATCAAATCATAATAAAGAAAATAGTAAAACAACTGATTAGTGAAAAAAAATTAAAATGAAACAACTGATCAGTGAAAAAAATTATAGATGCATATTTGTAAAAAAGGTATAATACCCATGGTTGTTTCATGAATTATGCACACTGATTTTGTGTTAACCATATTTGCATAATATGAGTTGAATCTCTTCGTCATAAAGAATTTGTCATCTGTAAATTTATATCATTACTAGGGAAGTATCTGATAAAACAAATGACAAATTCTTACTTTTATGATTGCAATAATTGATGGAGAACACATCAAAATAAGTAAAAGATATCAATAATATCATGCGTTATGTAGCCACTTTAACATTTATCTGAGAAAAAATGATGTTCATTTCTTCTGTTATAATTCAAATTGAGATATGTATCCTTCTTTTTATCATATATACTAATTACATTTGTTTTTTATACTACATGCCATCATTCAAAACACTTTAATTGTTTTTGGTTTAGCTGTAAATCACAGTGAACACAATTTGAAACATTTCGGCTTCATAATCACCTAATCAAAATCTTAGCAAACATATGATATATATGTATCAATGTGTTATATCTTTATTTCAGTTTTTATCATTTTCAGGGTATTTATTCATTCTGTTTGAAGTTTTTGAGACTCATTCTTTGATATTTAATGTTACCATATGATTGTGTTTATTTATCTTTTTTATCATTATTTATACCTACTATTTACTAATTACACTATTTATACCAATCCTTATAACTTTTACTCATACTTCCTGTGGTAATCTGTTTTTGCTGGCATTATTCATTATACCTGTTTATATCATGTCATTGAATTGCTATTTGTATACTTGTACAATTTGGCTGAATATCATTTGTTACAGTGCTTTCCTTTATATTTTTTTTATCTGTTAATGAAAAAATGTACTTCAATAACATTATAAAACACACAATTCAGTTTACACCACAACATTTTTTCTAGTCATTTGTTAAATTTGTTATTTTTGCAACAGACCTTTTCACAAAGTACTGTGTTAAGTCAAAACCTGTCACATAATGACATTTCATATGTTTCTTTATGTTTTTTGTTCCACAGGTTTTCTTAAATAATTACTATAATCAGAAGTTAATCATTGGAAGCTGTGCCATGTGGTGACTTTGTTTTGTACTCTTTGACTAGTAGTAATACGTAACTCACTGTTTTGCCAATTATATTGCAGATCAATAATTTTGTGGTTTTCAATTAAAAAACAATTACATTGGATTTAACAAAATCACATTTCATATTCAGACAATATCAAGATTAGTTTTACTTTTCATTTATTTATTCATGGTTTTTTTTAACAAATCAAATTTTCGTTATTATCAATGTTCAATGAATTTGTACATTTGAACTTCTTTTTATTTTTTGGCAAAAGGTAAATTTCACAGGAGTCTAGTTTGTTTTTGTTGCTATAATATATATGATTTATAAGCTGAACTCTCGATTATCAAGGGGAAAGTTATTGCCTATAATCTGGAAAATAGAATTATAATTATTTGTTAATAGAGGGACCAAAGTAATTGCTGATAACATATTATCAGATCTTTTATTATCCAATTGTTTGTAAGATTATTATTAAAATCATGTGCAATATATTATATTGTGTATCATACAATATACAATATAAAGTTCAATTAATTATGCATTTTTTTTTTAAATTTTCATTGTAGCTCATATGTATGATATATGTACATAATCTGTTTGTAAAAGGAGACAGTAATTAATCTTCATTATTTTGGATTTTAAAAATCAGTGTCTGCAAATATTGTTTTGGTCTCATTTCTTTTTTTGAGGATAATTTATAAAATTTGAATATAAAAAAAGTTCATAGATCTAAAAAAAAAAAAAAAAGATTTATTTGCCTAAATGAATTTTCAGTCAAGAAAAAAAATCAAGAATTAAGTCGATTTTAGAGTGCAAGCACCAGTTTGTTTAAATGATGCATATGTAGATTGAAAATGGTATATACTTTGAAGTGTTGTTGAGATGAAAAATACCAGGTAGTAAACTAGAACAATACATGGCAATGTATCTGTGTAAAGTGTATGGTTGTATAATAGAGTATTTCTGGTAATTTGTATTGTGCCATGGAATGTGAAGTAATCACGGTAACATGTAATAGATTGTATATTAATTGAGTAATAGATTGAATGAATATAGTATTGAATGGATATTGTATTGAATGGATATATTCTCTGGTAATTAAGATTAATATCACATGTAAGAAAGTGTGTTACTTAGCCATGTTATGTGTGGTAGTGTGCCATAACAGGTACGTATAATGGAATCATGGTAGCTGTTATGGTCTGTATAATGTATGTATCCAGTATTTATATGGTTTAGTATCTGGTAAAGAAAGAGTGATATTATATATGTAAAATGGCATGATTTATAGATAAAAAAGAGACAGTATAGTATATAGATTATGCCATGGCGGAATGTGTGATAGATTAATATGGTGATATATGAATTGTGTTACGAGGACGTATAACACTTAGTAGATTAGATATGGTCATGACTGTCTGATGTCTATAAGGATCAGATGCCAAGTGCAATATTGGTGAAAAAGTCTGTGTATGTACCGTATCTAACCCAATAGGTAAAAAACTCTCGTCAATTTTTGACATTTGAGAATGATTCTAAATGTATAAAGGTCATCCGATGAAAATCCCCAAGAAAAGTAAGAACAACTTGTGTATATTGTACTTGACATCTACAATGGGGATATGTATATTGGGTAATTTATGGTAAATTTTCAGTGGATTTATACCTGTATGTCAATATGTGGAATTAGTGTAATGTGTATGTAAATTTCAAATGTTGCAGCTGAAAATGTTTGCCTATTATTAAAGTGAACAGTCGGGCAAGGATGGCTAAAGTCGGTAAAAATGGTGTGAATGTATCCAGTATAATTTCTTATGAAATAGAAAAATAAAATCTCTCGCCAAAATCTGTCTGCCTACGAAGAAATTAATTTAAAGTATAGGAATCCTAAAACGTCCTCCCGGCTGACTATGTCCGTGGTTACATTTACACGCAGCCTCGCTTTCAATGCTTTCAACTTTACTTTAATGGTCAGAACTGGGAAACTAAGCAGAACTTGACCGTCGTATTAATATGCCCGACTATTCACTTTAATCTTCATTATTAAGCACACACATTTTCTTTTGTTTGTGAACATCATATAAAGAAGTTAACAAATCCAAAATATTTAAATAAGACATGAAAAATCAGTTTCCCATAGGAATATATCCCTGTTTATGTAACCACCTTATAGAATGTACCCTCAAATCCCCCATACGGAATTGTTGTGTAAAGCTATATATAGCCATGTAACGTAATACCGTTTGTGATTTGGTTAGCTGTTTATATAGATATATGTATACCATATATTGTGATAGTTATTGATATATGTTTATTGTTCAGTTACAGAACAACCTAGTTACTTATATAATTGGTTGAAATATATGTCAGTGTTGTAAATTGAAGAATATGGTAAGTAAGTAATGCAGAGAAAGTCTATATAATAAACACACCACAAGAAATGTTCAGTTATCCACAGTCTTCAAGGGATTAGATTTTGTGGTGATTATGTATGTGCAGTTAAAGGTAGTTAATTTTCTGTTAAGTTTGCAGAGTAGCAATAGCTTAAACCACTTCAAATGATGATGATGATAGGGGAGAATTTAAGATAAACCTGTCTTGCTCTAAAACAAAGCATATCAAATACTAAGTACCACACAAAATCTACTTTTAAACATGTACAAAAAAATCCTATGATGAACAAAACATTTCAAAGCGATAATGGCTATTATGTTGATCTAAACTCTGCTTGGACCTACATTGTAGATATCAATTAGAAATCAATTATCAATAATTATGGTTTTATCAGAGCTGGACTCATCAGTTCAAGTGATCTGGGTGTTTACTATAAGACAGCTGATACTGTACTGATAGCTAATGTTGTGATGTCTCTCATTATATCTTAATTTATATAATATATGTACACTGTTATAAGATAAAGTCTGTTGTCCCTGCGGTACACAGTGCTGTTTATGACATGTATGGAGAGAGTCAATAAGTTCATAGACATACCCATAGTAAACCTGGTCCCAGCGTTAAATATAATTCTATATGCATGTGATGGTTAATGTGACTGACATGTTCATTAAATACTGGACTTGAAACACAGAATGCCCTACTATATGTGTACATCATTTGCTCCTGATTTACTCACAGTTGTGATCGTCATGTCAAGTGATCTATCTAATAAAAGTGCTAACACTATGTGCTTTAGGTGTTGGAGTTTCATTTAAAAGAATTGGAGACAAGAACTCTGTGTATCCTAAAGACATCGTTAGTTTGATAAACGTCCGTTATTTGGATTGCCTTTTGGCTGAAGGAAAAGCTGCGCCTGTGTGTAGTTGGTATGCTCTACAGCAATGACGTACATGTAGGAAACTATCTTGGATATCATTCTTTTCAAGAACATTGGTTACGGTGGTTAATAATGCTATCTGTGAAAGGCTCAATGATGGACAAAGTCTGACACGAGGGACTGAAATACCAACATCTCCCGGACTAGAACGAGTACCTGGCCAACTATACCTTCCGGAAAGACGACACCATTATCTTTCAAAAGTCTTACAATGTTGCAGCTAATTCCAGACAATCGGCAAATTCTCGCTTTGTATGTCACATAAAAGAACATTTAGGAACACTGACTACATTCATGAAGTTGACAAGCTCAACGAAAAGTAACCCCCTCCCCCTATATAAATAATTAAAATAATAAGGAGCACACAACTAAAAGGCAAACTCAGCCCAGCTGGCCAAACTTTTGTATACACTTGTACTTTCTGATTATACGGAACACTATACGTTATTGAAAACAACACTCGACTAAAAATTGAAGAAAAAACAAATGATTTGAATTCGAATTCTATAAGACTGTATCATGGAAAATAACTATTCGTATTAAATACAGCCTCTTCAATGCACGAGGCTGTAATACTCCCTAGTCCACCGATACGAATGGAATATCAAAATAATCATAATTTGGATTATAACCGAAAACTAAATCATGTTAATCATCGTCTTTAATGAAAGAAAATGGAATTTTAAAAAGTTTAAAGAACTTCAGAAAGAGGAAGCGACGCCACATCATGGTCAGCTTGTCCGTTCAGCATACCTACAATGTAGAAACACGAGAAACATCCACTACCGAGCACAGAGAATATTTCATATACATGTAGTAACCTGGAAGTTGGCTGCTGATTGTGTCGAATTCTGAACATTACGAACTACGAAAAGAGGACATTGATGCCACTAAAATGTTCAACCCTTGAAAGACACCACAATGATCTTGAGGGAAATACCTGATAAACCGTTACCGTAACTCCATTATTGACATGAAAAGTAGAAAAAAAAATCACTAAGAGTCACCTTAGAATGTCGTAAGAACATCACAACCCCTTCAATCCTGCTATGTACACCTTAAGTGGACCCATCACCGTACGCTTCCGCCGTTCGGGATCAATGCGAAACCCTGAACTCAGTAAATCAGTTTAATAACATTACCCGATTTCCAATCTCCATCCTGTTTGCTTCCATCTATACAGACGTTAGTTTATACCACTGTCTTTCCAAAAAAATAAAATAAAAAGTCGATGAAACAAAAGCTAAATGTTTGGGAAAAAACTCAAATTGGTAAACTTAAAATAAGTGGGTTCTGGTACGGAGATGAAGGACACTTTATTGCGTAAGTCCTTATAAAAGCCCCTTCTGCTCGTTCTCTTAGGGATCAATGAAGACAATCTATGGTTCCGTACGAGAGAAAAAAAGATAACGCCGTCGAAGAGGCCAAAGAGATTACATGTAGTTTCACGAAACGACGGTAAGAACGATTACTTGTTATGAGGACTATTGATGACTTATCACCACATGTAAATCCTGTACAACGCCAGCTATTGTAAAACAAGATAGCATAAGCACTGTAGTGCTGTTATTGCATGAGAACAGTAGCCACAAAAATCTTCTCTATTCCAAGCGGTTGTTTGGAAGAGGGATCGAGTTGTTTAACAGCCCAATGGACAATATTTGTTGGATCTGTGACGCTGTGAAAACGCTTCTAAAGATATTGATATTGTACAATATCCTATCAGATAGTGTTTAGTAGGTATAGGAAAACGTATAACTGCGTGGTGGAGTCTTGCCGTGTAGCGACGAAAGAGAAGATAAAAAAGAGGTCAGAAATCTAAGAAAATAAAGAAGCAATTCATAATCTTATCATTTATTATTCATCAATAAAATTAATTAATTATCCTGATCAATTAACTATGCACAGCAGGTAAATGGGAACAAGGGAATATTGCTAATTATTGTACATATAACATATTGGTATTCATATTTGGTATAAAATATATTTATACGTGTATGGGGAAATGGAGACATGTACATAACAAAATTAATGACATGAATATGACGACATCAAAACAAATACTAATGCATTTAAGTATATGTAATCTCATCAGAATATATAGATTATTGTCAATACAAGTATAATCTTTTTAAATAGCACCCAAATACATTATAATGAATATAATTGTTGTAAACAAAATATATATCAATCAATGCGTTTATATTTTGATATCACTGCGTCTTAATCTGTTGATGATATATGAAAGTATGTTGATGTAATTGATGTTCATTACTATCTTAACTTTTATACTAAACTAATTGAAACAATGCGTTAAGTAGATGATTGTTAAAAGATAAAATTGCGTATTCGATGACGGAGTAAGTATTGAGTTAGCTGATCAGGTATAAAATTCAAAAATAGTCTCCTACGTTTAGTAAAAGTTACAAAACAATCTTCTAATGAAATGATGAAAGAATCACTCTTATTATCGGCCCGAACGAACTTAAAGCACTCTATTTTGTGAAAGGGAAATAAATGCAAGTACACAACGAAATCCCACGTCGTCTGCTGGGCGAGTCCAGATCCGCGTCCTATGCATCGCACTTCGACAAAAGTTAAGAGTATTTCTTATTCCAATACATGTATATCACCAATGTATCTATCTAGTCTTTAAGACAGCTTCTTTTGGTTTTAGATTATATCAGAATTATGACATAGTGATAAGAAACATGAATTTCACGTGACAACTACGTCAGCATAAGCCACGTGATTATCATCGTTCTTGTCTTCTTTCTCTTTTTTAATGTCAGAGTTGTTCGGTTGTGGTTCTGAATTTTTTAATCCTCCTGCTTCTACGTGTAAATACACTAAACCCTCACTGGTCGTATATGAATTCTTTGGTGAGTTGTCATCGTTTGTATTCGATTTCGATTTATTCACAACAGCATAAAGATCATTTCCGGTTCTAGTCATGTTTGTCAACTCAATTTTGTTCTCCCCAGTATCATCATTAGTTTTAATCTCGTTTTTCTTTACCTGGGCATACTCAACATCCGACGATTTTGATTGTATAACATGGGCCGAAGAATAATTTTGATTGGGTAGGATATTTCCGGAAGTTTCGTACAGGATGTTATCTTTCATGCCGTCTTTCTCGTGATGGTTGTAGTTTGAATGTGATATAGGATGAGATGTTCCGTACGGATCTATGGTGTCATCAATGTAGCTTTCTCTTCCTTTGGAGAACTTTCCACTTTTCCTGAATTATAAACATATGCGATAATATAGTACAACTTTAAATATTTTATTTTTTTTAGCATTAAAAGGGATTTTGTTTTAAGGGGTTTGCGGTGTTCCCTCCCCTTACAATTATTCATAACGTCTATATATTGTTTCATTTACGTGTAGAATCATTCATTTCCTTTTTTCCCTATCGGACATTTTTTAAGAACCACTGACGATTCAGTCAAACTAATTGTATCTTACTGTTTTATCTTACTAAAGATCAACGACCCCGGCCTTTAGCTGAAGTATAAATTCATTCTTCTGTAGTATAATGATAAGTTTTACATCGTTAACATTGTTACTATATGTTTGATATATACTAGCTACCTACCCACAGCATACGACAATGATAATTATAATGATGATGAGTATGAGTCCTCCTGCCGCAGCTGGAATCACTATAATCACTGTAAAAGTAGTAATTACATGTATGAATAATGTAATTACTGTCAGTATGTCGGTTTACTACATATATTTTTGTGAATTTGTTTGGATTCAGTTTAATTATTTGTTGTAAACACTTATCTTTGTTATCCAAAGGTGAACAAGGCAATACGAGTGCGTCCTATAGTTTACCAATGTTCATAACTAGAAAAATTGTAAATACCATATAAACAGTCATCAAAGCCAATGCTGTTACATAAATTATTTTGTATGTATTTTAAACCTATAACTTACATACACTACCACTTACAAGGTAAGCTGTCTCCAGTCTGTGGTGGTGGATTACCCGGTTCACTAGATGTTGTTGGTACCGTTGACAGGCCAGTCGTGGTTGTACCTAGATCTGATACAGTCCTCTGGCTAGTAGCGGGTGATTCTTGACCAGCTGTGGTCACGTTATTAGTTGTAGACTCTGTCCGGGTTGTCGTTTCTGTTTTCGTACTTACACTAGTCGGTGCGGGAGTGGATGTTTTCACTGGCTTTACGCAGTTTATTGTGAACGTGGTATTTGTTATCTGTACAACTCCTAGATGAAGATAAAATTTGGTTAATAGCATATAAGCTACATTGTTATCATCCAAATCATTAGTTTATTACACAGTTCTGAGGCGATTTGCCACAGTGTAATTAGGGAAAGTATAGATTCCCTGAGCAAGTAATTGTAACCAAGCCAATTCTGATATTGAATTTGTTTTGTCCTAGAATTACAGATTAAAGATTAAAATGTCCCGATATGTCATAATATATCTTTAGATGACATCCCCGCATTGCCATATTTCGGTGTTCACTTTACTTAATGAGTTGATTTCATAATTCAGATAATAATTTTGGAAATAAATAATTGAGAATTCAAAATACATGTATGTCAACATCTCATCGGGGGAAAGTTAGTGAGACGTTCACGATTCCGCGAAAGAAAGAATTATTTTCTGTCATAGAACCATAGAAAAAAGTAAGGTAACAAATTTTAAAGGGACATGTCTAAACAAACATTAAAATTTTCACATATATCGGAAATAAATCAGTTCTTATGGAAATTAGATTAGTTGGTTTTAATGTGATATGTCAGACACTACAATAAGAACATCTCGGATCCTCGTTAAGGGGAGTTACAGTCAACTATCCATCCAATCAGGTGTCGATCTTCATACCAAAATCTTTTATAAAAGCACATGAGATGTAAATCAGATAGATAAGTTGTGAGTCAATCGAATGGTTTTAAGTCTACATTCTGAAAACGTGGAAGCTCTGCCCATTTTCTCAGCTTCCTTGTACTATAAAAAAGGTGAGAACCGTGTAAAATGTCATGTATTCTCTGTCAGAATTACCGACCCAATTGTTCCTCATTGCATTTAAGTTCTTCTTTTGATGTTCTTCTGTTAAGAATCTATTAATTATTCTCTAACATCGACGCCGCTGTAACAATGGTTGTGAAGTCAATAATGCCTTCTGTATATATCTTTTGTATGATCGATTGGTCCTGATCACAAAAGTAGGTTCGGATTTAGCTATATTTTCTTGACAAAGGTAGGAAAACTATATACATGTATGTGAAACATTTAGTACGACAGCTTAACATTATGTATTATGTTCGGTAACTAGGTACATATACCCAGTTCGACAAGTAGTTGGTCCTATTTTGAACAACCGACTTGAAAGTGTTAACATATAAAATACATTTAAATACATTTATATGTATATTTAAATAAGCAAACCGCTATCAGTTTAATGCGATCCGCTTCTACCATATCTAATTTACATTTTGAATTTCTAAGTCGCCCTATTTAACCACGTAGAAATTGCTATTTTACTATTAACTTTCACTGTGCCATAACCAATGCCTATATTAGATACCAGTGTGTATGATGACATACTTACCTGTAACATTAAGACAGTACTTTGAGTCTCCGCTAGATCCCCTGTTCCATGTTATAGTCACTGGTCTTACATGAACAGTTCGAACAGGTGATGTGTTACATTGATAGCGTATTTCTTCTACAGAGCCACTCTTGGGAACCGCAACCTCACTACCACAACTGGATGTATTGGGGTTTAACCCTTCACCGTAATACTCTATGTAGATAGAAATGATGAGTGTTGAGTTAACAATACAAGAACAAGTTGTCTCCCCGGTATCTTCGGCCCCATGTGTGTCCAGTATCACTCTATCTGACATCACGTTTCCATCTTCACACATTCGGATATCTAAGATTAAACAAAGCCAGATTGTAATTGGTATAGTTATTTTGTTTGGTTCTGGATGAAAAATCGAATAGTTTGATCAAGTTAGAAAATGTCCAATGTCAAGGGATAATTAAAAAGGGATTGTTTTTGTAAGCAAGTTTCAACCTTAAAAACTGATAACCAAATACAATGTAGTTTATGTTTCAGATTTCTGATTTTTTAGCATTGCAGTGCGTTTTACGATATTGATTCAAAAATTAAAACTACATTGAGTTGAGTGTATTATAAAATCAACCAAATTAAACGAAGGTCTGCATATAAGCACATGTAGTTATCCAGTACAAAACTACATGCGACATCACGTGGCTCAGATAGGTCAATGTTATAAAAGCTGTTATACCAAGGTGGTGATAAAAGGATGATCTGATTACAGCTCACCTTTCTCTTTGTCAGATAACAAGAAATGGAAATGTTGATTTATCTATTTATAATAGCTATGATAAAGTAATTAATTGAAAATAACATAATTTACTTTTGCTTATACCAACACATTGCATTATTTTTTTTATTATTTTTTTTTTTTTTATATCAAACAAATGTTTTTTATTAGCATTTTTTAGACATGAAGTTATATAATTGTCCTTGACCAATAAATCGTTAACAGCAATGTATTAGAAACAAATACTATACTAATAGGTACGTATTCAATTTATCTTACTCTACAGACACAACACAAATAATTGGCAAACACGTAACCAGCATGCATGGATAAAGTTCATTTAACAGTTAACAATAACTCACGTGGGATGCCTTCGTCGTCTGCCGCATCGGAACATCTACTTGCTTTGATACCTGTGGAATTATACGTATTATACTGTAAAATATTGAAGTAGGGGCATCGTCGGAAATACTTTATTTGTCGATTTAGAATGTATCGAATATCAATTTGCACCAATCGTGGGGTAAGTAGTATATTGATAACTATATGTCTATAATTTTGTGTAACATCAAACGTCTTCAAATCCTTATATCTTACATTTGTATTGTGTTCCTGAGTACAATGATTAAAATGAAAAGCGATTAGAATAACCGCATTTTTTTTTAATTTCTCACAATTCATACTCATTAAACCTTCTGGGAAGATTAATGTACCTCCATTCAATAAATATTTGGAGAAACTTCATGTACTTACATGACAATTCTCACATGATTATTTATGATATTCTCATTTTTTGCAGCAATTTTCACTCATTTATGAACCTAGACACAAAGTACAGTATAAAAGGTTGATTGTTTTTGTCGATTTAGTGATGTAGAATCGTAATGGACATTGAATGATGACAGAACTTTCTGTGGTGCTAGAATGGTTAATTTCCCTCCTACTTATGCTTATCTGTGACCTCACAGTAACATCCTCAGAGATTAGGTAATGGTGATAGGCAGTGAAAATCACTCGGACAATTATTTAATATAGATCATTTTACACTCCCAAAGGATCAGTTATAATCCTAATGTACTCAAAAATGACAGAGAAATAATTAGAATCAGTATAATTTGATGAATCGTTATAACATATTTGGTGTGCAGTTTCCTCACTCTTGTACTGGACAACATTATCCCTTAATGAGGTACGACTTCCTAATACACAATTTGTCATTTATTGATCATAACGCTGTCTACAATAGCATATTTATTGTCAATTCTTTGTGACTTACCGTGTACAGAGAGAAGTAGAATGAGAAGTATCATCAAAGTTGTCCCCATCTTGGCATCGGTTGTCCTCGTAATGAGTACTGAATGCCTATACAGTTTATAAACACAGGCTTTCAATTCGACACCCGGAAGTACAACTACAACCCCACCGTACATTGTACACACGATGTTTTTAATGACTCGCTGTGTAGTAGACATTTCTAACATCGACAGAGACACAGACTCGGAGTACGACTTCGACGGTTTGAGGGGTCATCTCACAATGCAAAACGATGTATCATTAACATACATTGTATCTTTGTACCTTTCTCTTACATATTCGCTAATTGCGGCGCATTTATAGTATCTACAGTTTTGCAGCATCATAGAAACTACGATAAAACTCAAAGATCCGCCGGAGTACATGATCATGTACACTTACCTCGGTTGAGATGCGTATTCTTTAGCTGGATATATTTTTATATAAGCCAGCCATTTCGTCACATCATACATATGCTACAAAAAGATTATGTTAGCTCTAGACGATATTTCATTTTACCTTTATGATTGACCAATCCGAGAGTTCATCGGAACTTGAGCTGATATGGCAACTTAGTGCTACGTAAAAAAAGTTTATTCCTTAATGTTTAATTGCACTTCAATTCGATCAAGACATGGTGCGTATATCGTGCGAGAAGCTCATGAAGGGGTCTCCTACCCGATCACTTTGGTTTTCTCCGAGCACTCTGGTTTCCTTCCACTCTATGACCCTCTCACTCTTTCATCCGGGCCATCGAAAGTGATTTGTATAAGTTGTTTAACTTTTTTCGCAATCGATGTAAAATAAAGTTCATATTTTTTATATATGCAGACATGGTTTTAAGATTGTACAAACCCAAAACGTAACATAAACAATTGGTCCGTTTTCAAATATCAAGCAGTTTAGAGATACGTGTATTATGAAATAAGTAAACCCGAAATAAACAGGGAAATCAATAAATCGAATCAAATAGCGCTTTTTTAAAAGAAAGAAACTTTGAAAACTCATCCTCAATCAAAATATTTATGTTAACTGTTTCCAATGGCATTGACTCCATTAATCATTTTTATACAAATGTAATAAATATATGAGTGCATATTGATAGTACAGCGAGAAAATTGATTCTGTTGGTGGGAATGAATGCAAACATCACTCTCTGCAATCGGAACACTTCATGAAAAGAAAATGAAATCCGATTGAATAGGCTATTAAATCTTAGAAGTTGTCAATTACTAGATGCAGGGATGACAAAGATTATGAGGAATATGAATAGATTATTTGTTGGATAAATGGGCATATTTTTATTTATAGCTACAATACTATAACCATAAGGAAAACTTTTTTTAAATTTTGTAGAGGTTATTGAAAGTGACTGAGACAGTGTTATTGTTATAAAATATGGTTAATAACTGAATCAAAATTAAAACTTTTTTAATCAAGGTGATAGAAAATATTATTGATGATAATATTTTATTTGCCATTAAAGCAGTATGGTGACTGTGGCTAAAAAAGAAAAAAAATGAAAAAAATAAGAAAAGTAAAAATAATACAGCATTAGTGAGGATCGAACCCGATACCATTAGATCTTGTGCCTTATGCAGTATCTGTTTGTCCAATAAACATGCATTATGTAATTTTTCACAACGACAAATTATACAGAGCTGGGATGTACATTAAACATTTTGAGATGATCCCTGAAAACAGTCGAAGTTGGTCTCGGAGTCCGTGTCTGATCGACGTTAGAAATGTCTATTACAGGGCTAGTTATGCATGACTGCACTTTTGATATTCCGGTAGTCTTTATAACAACTAAAAACCTGCTGTCCTAACCAGGATATTTTATTTGTTGACATTATGTTTCGGGTATGATGATGTAACGTTGTTCTCGATGTTAACTTATTGAAAGTTGTGTCCATAGTAGAGCGATTCTCTTTATTATAACTCTATATACATGTTTTACCTTAGGAAGTATTATAGTATTGTGTTATGTATGACACTAAATACATGTAGTTATTAGATAAGGGGGGGGGGGGTGGTAACTCCTATAGCTATATTATCAATGCATCCTATAAAGTTCATATAACTAATTTAGGTTATAGAACTTGAACTTTCAAGAATATTATCATGTATAAACAAATATGTTTGTAAACATGTTGATTGTAAGTAGAGATCTAGAATGATTTATTTCCGGAAAGTTCTGTGTGTTTATTTGTTTTTAGTTAGATATTTCTAGAAGTAGAAGGTTCTCCAACATTCTTGAATTAGGGTTTAGCTATATATACTCCAGCTCTCCAAGGCTATTGAGAACTCTAATGAGACCTGTAATGAGACATATCAAGAATTGTACAGTGCCATATTAGATTCTATTGGGAGAGCTATTGTGACTTTATCTCTGGATTATTACAACACTTTGTGTGGATTTATTCATATTGCCTGGAACTTTACAAATCATCTGTGGACATTCATTTTCCTCCTGGATTTGTGATTATTGTTAATTTGAAACCTGGAAGGATCAAGGATTATACCAGGACATTCGCATACAGATAAGTAACACTTTAAATCATCGTATTACTCTTGTACCACCACCAATTACTTTAGATATTGTAAACCATCTCTGTATAATATTGTATATATAATTAAATTGTGTTTTCAATTTAGCTGCTGGGTTCTCATTTCTGTTATTCGTTCATGTAACAGGAATTGAGGGCTCGTCCGGGATCGATATTTTATTTGTGAAATCTAACTTTGAAAAATTAATTAAGAAATTTTCAAAATTTGTGTATAAACTTGGAGTTTACATTTGAAACCAACAGCTAGATTAACATGACTTCTATGCAGGTAGAACAGTTTGTTAAAGCGCCATCCCTTGAAGTTCTTTTGCAAGTTAATAAGAAGGATTTACTGTTATTGAGTAAACATTTAGACCTAGCTATCAAAACTAATTTGATGAAGGCTGAAATTCGGAATGTAATTTAAAGATATTTTGTTGACAATGGCAAATTTGACTCTAGTGCATTAGATAGTATAGAGGAAACAGTCACTTCAGAAATCCAAATTAGACAAATGGAACTTGAACATGAAATAAAAATGAAACAAATAGAGAAAGATATGAGAGAAAAAGAAATTGAGAAAGAATTAAAAGAAAAAGAGAGAGATCAGATGTTAGAGCTAGAGAAGCATAAAATTCAAGCTGAAACAGAACTTAGAATGAAAGAATTAGAGCTAGCTTCTCAAGGCAGTTCAAGTAATCTAACTTTTAGGGGTTTTACAAGGAAACAGAGGTCTTGATGTCAGTAGAAACATTAGGTTAGTTCCTCCTTTTCAAGAGAAAGAAGTTGACAAGTATTTTCTGCATTTTGAGAAAATAGCTGATAGTATGAAATGGCCTGAAGATAAGCTTACAATGCTTCTTCAGAGTGTCTTGATTGGTAAAGCTAGAGACATTTTTTCTTCTTTGTCTGTAGATGAGATTCCAAATTACCAAGTGGTCAAGAAAGCTATTTTGAAAGTTTATGAGTTAGTTCCTGAGACTTATCGCCAGAAATTTCGAAACTCGAGAAAGAGAGATGAACAAACTCATGTAGAATTTGACAAAGAAAAAGAACAATTATTTAATAGGTGGTGTGATTCTAAAGAAATTGATGAGGATGTCGGAAAATTGAGGCAATTATTGTTGATAGAGGAGTTTAAACGTTGTGTCCACATAAACATAAAAACTCATTTAGATGAGAGAAAAGTTGAAACACTTATTGAAGCAGCTACAATGGCTGATGATTACGCTCTCACCCACAAAGGCTCATTTGTTAAAAGCAGTTCTCAAGACAAAAACAGTACCACAGGTACTAGTAAGTTTGGTCAGCCTAGGAACCCAACCTTTAGTGGCCCTTCCAACGACAAACCTAAATTTGGTGATATAACTAAGTCTGCTTCTAAAACAAATGATAGGGCAGGTGTGGGGTCTCCTTCTGGTCCTGTTTGTAATTACTGCAAGTGTTATGTATGACACTAAATACATGTAGTTATGAGATAAGGGAGATAACTCCTATAGCTTTTTTTATCAATACATCCTATGAAGGTCATATCATTGATTTAGGTTATAGAACTTTCTAGAATATAATCATGTATAAACAAATATGTTTGTAAACATGTTGATTTTAAGTAGAGATCTAGAATGATCTATTTCCAGAAAGTTATGTGTGTTTACTTGTTTTCTGTTTTTAGTTAGATATTTCTAGAAGTAGAAGTTTCTCCAATATTCTTGAATTAGGGTTAAGCTATATATACTCCAGCTGCCCAAGGCTAATCAGAACTGTAATGAGACCTGTAATAAGACATATCAAGAATTGTACAGCGCCATATAAGATTCTATTGGGAGAGCTATTGTGACTTTATCTGTGGATTATTACAACACTTTGTGTGGATTTATTCATATTGCCTGGAACTTTACAAATCATCGGTGGACATTCAATTTCCTTGTGGATTTGTGATTATTGTTAATTTGAAACCTGGAAGGATCAAGGATTATACCAGGACATTCGCATACAGATAAGTAACACTTTAAATCATCGTACTAGTCTTGTACCACCACCAATTACTTTAGATATTGTAAACCATCTCTGTATAATATTGTATATATAATTAAATTGTGTTTTGAATTTAGCTGCTGGTTTCTCCTTTCTGTTATTCGTTCATGTAACAGAATTGGGGGCTCTTGTCCGGGATCGATATTCAATTTGTGAAATCTAACTTTGAAAAATTAATTAAGAAATTTTCAAAATTTGTGTACAAACTTTGAGTTTACATTTGAAACCAACAGCTAGATAAATATGACTACTATGCAGGTAGAACAGTTTGTTAAAGCGCCATCCCTGGAAGTTCTTTTGCAAGTTAGTAAGAAGGATTTACTGTTATTGGGTAAACATTTAGGCCTTACTATCAAAACTAATTTGAGGAAAGCTGAAATTAGGAATGTAATTATAAGATATTTTGTTGACAATGACAAATTTGACTCTAGTGCATTAGATAGTATAGAGGAAACAGTCAGCTCAGAAATTCAAATTAGACAAATGGAACTTGAACATGAAATGAAACTAAGACAAATGGAAATAGAAAAAGAGTTAAGAGAAAAAGAAATTGAAAGAGAATTAAAAGAAAAAGAGATTGAGAGAGATCAGATGTTAGAGCTAGAGAAGCAGAAAATTCAAGCTGAAACAGAACTTAGAATGAAAGAATTAGAGCTAGCTTCTCAAGACAGTTCAAGTAATCCAACTTTTAGGGGTTTACAAGGAAACAGAGGTTTTGATGTCAGTAGAAACATTAGGTTAGTTCCTCCTTTTCAAGAGAAAGAAGTTGACAAGTATTTTCTGCATTTTGAGAAAATAGCTGATAGTATGAAATGGCCTGAAGATAAGCTTACAATGCTTCTTCAAAGTGTCTTGATTGGTAAAGCTAGAGACATTTATTCTTCTTTATCTGTAGATGAGATTTCAAATTACCAAGTAGTCAAGAAAGCTATTTTGAAAGCTTATGAGTTAGTTCCTGAGGCTTACCGCCAGAAATTTCGAAACTCGAGAAAGAGAGATGAACAAACTCATGTAGAATTTGCCAGAGAAAAGGAACAATTATTTAATAGGTGGTGTGATTCTAAAGAAATTGATGAGGATTTCGGTAAATTGAGGCAATTATTGTTGATAGAGGAGTTTAAACGTTGTGTCCACACAAACATAAAAACTCATTTAGATGAGAGAAAAGTTGAAACACTTAGTGAAGCAGCTACAATGGCTGATGATTACGCTCTCACCCACAAAGGCTCATTTGTTAAAAACAGTTCTCAAGACAAAAACAGTACCACAGGTACTAGTAAATTTGGTCAGCCTAGGAACCCAACCTTTAGTGGCCCTTCTAACGACAAACCTAAATTAGGTGATAAGACTAAGTCTGATTCTAAAACAGATCATAGGGCAGGTGTGGGGTCTCCTTCTGGTCCTGTTTGTAATTACTGCAAGAAAGTAGGGCATACTATGTCTGAATGTTATTCTCTCCAGCGTAAGGAGCAAAGGCGTAAACAGTCAGTTCCTTCTGTGTTAGCTATGTCAAAGCCTAGTCAGAAACTTAGTGATATTGTGGAAGATTCTAAAGTGTCTGTTGAGATTAAGAGCTCAGAGTCTGATAGTGTCTTGGAGAAGTACTCTCCCTTCATTTCTGAAGGTTTTGTTTCACTTACTAGTGATATTACCAACTTGAAACCTGTGAAGATTTTGCGAGATACTGGGGCTTCTCATTCTTTGATATTAGATGGCGTAGTGCCTTTGTCTGAGGAGACCTCATCTGGTAGTAGTGTTTTGCTTCAAGGTGTAGAGTTAGGTTTTGTTAATGTGCCTCTCCATTGTGTTTATTTAAAGTCAGACTTGGTTACTGGGCCTGTCACCATTGGTGTTAGACCGGAACTTCCCATAGAGGGCGTGTCGCTCATTTTAGGCAATGACTTGGCTGGAGAGAAAGTTAGGGTAGATCCCTTAGTGTCCAGTATTCCAGATAAAACAGATGATGCTGAGACTATTCAACAGGAATTTCCTGGTATTTTCCCTTCTTGTGCTGTAACTCGTTCAATGAGTAAGAAGGTTTCTGATGTTGCAGTAGTTGAGGATCATTATAGTCCAGGGTTAGGTGACACTTTCTTGGCTCATGATATAGAGGATGTCGGGAGCAAGTGTGATCTTTTGAGCAATCCTGTAGACTTTGATAGTGATAGAGTTGTTCCTAACAAGGGTACTTCTTTGTCTGACATGATGAGTAAATCATCTTTGTCTAGAGAGGAGCTTATAGTAGAACAGGAGAAAGATCCTGAAATCTCCTTATTGTGTAATCGGGCTTTGAGTGAGGAAGAGGCTGAGAAAGTCCCGGTTTGTTACTTCCGTCAGTCAGGTGTGTTGATGCGCAAGTGGCGCCCCCCTGATGTGTCTCCCGAGGAAGACTGGAAGGTTGTCAATCAAATAGTTGTCCCACCGAGGTATAGGCAAGATATTCTAAGTTTGTCTCATGACGTACCTATGGCAGGGCATCTAGGTGTGACCAAGACTTATAACAGGATCTTAGATCACTTCTTTTGGCCCAAGTTGAAACGGGATGTGGCTGATTTTTGTAGGTCTTGTCATACTTGTCAGGTGGTAGGGAAACCTAATCAGAAAATCCCTGTTGCACCTTTGCACCCCATTCCAGCATTTGAGGAACCATTTAGTAGAGTCATTATAGACTGTGTAGGTCCTCTACCCAAAACTAAGTCTGGGAATGAGTATCTTTTAACTATTATGTGTGCTTCCACACGCTTTCCTGAAGCCATTCCACTCAGAAATATTAAGGCCCCTAACATAGTCAAGGCTTTGGTTAAATTCTTTACATCGGTTGGTCTTCCAAAAGCTGTCCAATCGGACCAAGGTTCGAATTTCATGTCTGGTATTTTTCAACAAGTCATGTACCAGCTCCAGATCAAGCAATATAAGTCTAGTGCTTATCATCCAGAGTCTCAGGGTGCTTTAGAACGTTTTCATCAGACATTGAAGAATATGATGAGATCCTATTGTTTTGAAAACAAAAGAGATTGGGACGAAGGTATACACATGTTGTTGTTTGGCGTTAGAGAATCTGTACAAGAATCTCTTGGCTTCAGTCCCTTTGAACTTGTGTTTGGACACACTGTACGTGGTCCTTTGAAAATTTTGAAAGACAAAATTTTGAACGAAGATTCTAAAGTGAATCTCTTATAGTATGTGTCTAACTTTAAACAAAGGTTGACCAGGGCATGCGAATTAGCAAAAGACAATTTGGCTGTTACTCAAACCAAAATGAAAATATGGTATGATAAAGATGCCCGTGAAAGAAGTTTTGATCCAGGTGACAAAATTTTGGCTCTATAACCAATACCGGGTCAGCCTTTGCAAGCTAGATATTTTGGTCCTTATATTGTTGAGAAAAAGGTTGACGATGTTAACTACATTGTAAAAACTCCAGGGAGGCGCAAGAAAACTCAATTATGTCATGTCAATATGCTTAAGAAATATGTAGATAGAGAAGAGAGCATGACCTTTCAACCTATTGCTACTTTGGCCTCTATGCCATCACAAAGTGAAAGTACAGCTGATATTTGTAAATTAGACTTAGATGGTGGTGTACAAGATGTAGGTTTAGACTGTGGTGTTAAGTTACGGAACTCAGATGTGCTCGCGAACTTGGACAAGAAACTGTGTCATCTGTCAGAAACGGAACGCAATGAACTGAAAGATTTGATACTTGAGTGTAAACATTTGTTTCCGGATACACCAAGCAAAACAGATGCTATCTATCACGACGTGGATGTGGGTGATGCGCCACCTGTCAAGCAACATCCTTACCGTGTCAATCCTTTGAAAGAAGAACACTTAAAGAAAGAAATTCAATACATGTTGGACAATGATATTATTGAACCAAGCAAAAGTGAATGGAGCTCTCCGTGTGTTCTGGTACCAAAGCCAGACAAGACATATCGGTTCTGTACTGACTTCAGAAAAGTAAACTCTGTCAGCAAAACAGACTCTTATCCAATTCCAAGGATTGACTCGTGTATTGACAAAGTTGGCAAATCCAATTATGTAAGCAAGTTTGACCTGTTGAAAGGGTATTGGCAGGTGCCATTAACAGAAAGAGCTAAAGAAGTGTCTGCATTTGTAAACTTACAAGGTTTGTACCAGTATAAAGTTATGCCGTTTGGTATGAAGAACATTTCAACGTCTTCTTAACAGCGTGATATCAGACCTGGAAGGCTGTGATGGATACATTGATGACGTCATCAACTACCACGACACGTGGGAAGACCATCTACGCGGGTTTAGCGAATTCTTCGAGAGACTCACTACCATGAAATTGACTGTAAACTTATTGAAATGTGAATTTTGTCATGCAACTGTTGAATTTTTAGTCCATATTGTAGGACAGGGGCAGGTCAAACCTGTTCAGGCCAAAGTAGAATTAATTATCGATTTTCCAACTCCTGGAAGCAAGAGAGAGCTGATTTCTTGGCATGGCTGGATAGAACATTTTGCCAAAATTTCTCTGTTATAGCAGCTCCACTTACTGCTTCGTTAAAGAAAAATGTCAAATTTGTCTGGTCAGACGAATGTAGGTCTGCCTTTGAGAAATTGAAAGCCATACTATCAAACTCACCAGTTGTGACTGCTCCAGATCTTAATAAACAGTTTAAACTGTTTGTTGACGCCAGCGATGTAGGTGCTGGTGCTGTTTTGATGCAAGAAGGTTCTGAACAAATTGACCATCCAATTTGTTATTTCTCGAAAAAGTTTGACAAACACCAGAGAAATTATTCCACCACTGAGAAAGAATGTCTAGCGTTGACTTTGGCCTTGAACCAATTTGATGTATATCTCTGCACTACAGTTGTGCCTGTGTTGGTCTTCACCGACCATAACCCTTTGACTTTCATTGGGAAAATGAAAAACAAAAACAAAAGAATTCTCAGGTGGAGTTTGACTTTGCAAGAGTACAATCTTGACATCAAACATATCAAAGGGAAAGACAATATTCTAGCTGATGCTTTATCAAGGATCTAAATATGACTTGATATGTCAAGAAAGTTTCCTTTTCAAGAAAACTTTCTTTTCTTTAAGGAGGGGTGTGTTATGTATGACACTAAATACATGTAGTTATTAGATAAGGGGGATAACTCCTATAGCTATATTATCAATACATCCTATAAAGTTCATATAATTAATTTAGGTTATGGAACCTTCAAGAATATTACCATGTATAAACAAATATGTTTGTAAACATGTTGATTATAAGTAGAGATCTAGAATGATCTATTTCCAGAAAGTTCTGTTTGTTTATTTGTTTACTGTTTTTAGTTAGATATTTCTAAAAGTAGAAGGTTTTCCAATATTCTTGAATTAGGGTTTAGCTATATATACTCCAGCTCTCCAAGGCTATTGAGAACTCTAATGAGACCTGTAATGAGACATATCAAATATTGTACAGTGCCATATTAGATTCTATTGGGAGAGCTATTGTGACTTTATCTCTGGATTATTACAACACTTTGTGTGGATTTATTCATATTGCCTGGAACTTTACAAATCATCTGTGGACATTCATTTTCCTCCTGGATTTGTGATTATTGTTGATTTGAAACCTGGAAGAATCAAGGATTATACCAGGACATTCGCATACAGATAAGTAACACTTTAAATCATTGTATTACTCTTGTACCACCACCAATTACTTTAGATATTGTAAACCATCTCTGTATAATATTGTATATATAATTAAATTGTTTTTTTTTTAAATTTGGCTGCTGGTTTCTCATTTCTGTTATTCGTTCATGTAACAATTGTAATGTTATGAGTGTGACGAAGGATGTTGATGTTACTTTTTAAAATCAGCTTACTTCCGCATTCATATGAAAGTCTGGACAACCGTTTTTTAAAGTACTCGACTTTGTTTTGACGATGCTATATATAGCGTGCAGTGAGGCGTATAACTGAATCCTCAAATACCGATAAAGTTTAGTGTAGGGAACTATGCATGAATTACTACATGCATAGTAAATTTCTAAAACTCAAGGACAGTTGAAACATTTTTATATTTTATAATGAAATCACTATTTCATTTCATCACAGTTAGATATCTATACTATCAGTTTCATTGCGTTATAACAGCCTTGGTACTGCAGTGTATTAGTACATAATGTGGGTGGAGACACCTCTTTTTCCCCATCCTGACATCCGGTGACAGTGTTCATGTATCATTCGTTCATTTTTAACACACAATGCACATATAAAAACACTCTATTTTAGCTCCATTACGGCTATAAATTGTGCATATTTAAATAATGTACATTCGTGTTAAATTATGAGATCTTCATTTATTGTCAGATGTTGTATTACCATATTTGGAAATGTGATAATACATCCATGGAAAGGTACACAATGAGATAAAAGTCTAAACTATCACTTTAAATTGCATTATCATAATTAAAACATACAGTATCATCATGTTTCGAATATTTCCATCCATAGTGAAGGACATTTTTATCTAATATCTCCATGAACTTGCATTCCTTGAAACATGACTTTGTACATATATGAAGTATTCGCCAATGTAAATGTTTATAAATCGAATACATACTTTTGGAATCTTTCAGATATTAAAAAATATGAGAAGGATTTATAATTGCAATTAAGCTCTTTCGTAAAAAATATCTTATCGTATCGCAATGTCAGAGGCATCTGAGTGACACGAAACTACTTACTGATACTTCGCTCTTTGTAGTTTATACACACAGCACAAATTAATGTATGTATGTTAAATGTCGCCATACTGCAGTACACAGTTTTGCTAAAGTAGTACATTTTTATGTTGAACATAAATATGAACATTATAAAACCTCTAAATCAGAACGTGATGTAAATGTCCCCATGTTGTATTTACCTGGTGATCATCCGTGAACGCACAGGTATTTAGGATAGTACAAATACGTGTTTTATTTTGAAATAATTATTTTTATCGAAACTGTAGATGGACCAAAGTTACGTATGCTGTTAAACATAATAGGTGGCAGGGCCTCAGTTTCTGAGTTCGTCATAGGTTAAATCAACCTCAGCTAATTCTAGGCCTTCGTAGGTCCTGTCTACTGTCGCCGGCACCGACATGTTTTCATATCCTCCTTCATCTGGCATCTCAGACCTTGTATCTGATTCACGGAGGGATCGTTTCTCCAAACATCTGTTTAAAGAGACACAGTATCCATTAGTATCGGAGACGGGTATTATGCAGAACGCGTTTATAATAGTCGTTGCAATTTGTCATAGCACTGAACACTGAAGATTTAGATTTAAGGATTCATGGTATGACTTCACTTCGAAAGATGGAACCAAAACGACACGGTAGATTGCATTAAGATCCAGTGTTGGGAATAGAATGGAATTTATAATATTTAGATAATTTGTCTCTTCAATATCATGAAACAATGAGATTTTATCAAAGCCACTTATATTATTTGGTATGAAGATGAAATCAAAAGAGAGAGATGGAGAACAAACTCCTTGGTACTGTCTAGGAATTCTACTTTCAGCTACGTAACTCACTGGTAAAATTTCACCATTCAGTCAGGCGCCATTGGCAATGAGCTCCGTAGTACATATTTACAGTGGCTATAAATTTCATGTATCAATAGAGAAACACCAAATATCTGCGCGATTTTTCAAAATAACTTTTGGAGACAACATGTGTGAATATGTATATTCATCTGGTTGCAATGACAATATACAAAGCATACTGTGTTATCCTCTCGTTACTCACCTTCTCACATACAGAAAGGTCATGGCCGCTGCGTATAGTGAAACGAGACATAGGCAAATAGCCAATATGACAACAGCGTACACTGTAAGAGAGATGGAACGTTTAACAAACTAATCGAATGCACAACTTTTATAATGTATATGTATATGTATATGGTGTTCATTACTTAGAGTGATCATCATATATTCATTCCTTACGACTGTGACATAGTTCCTCATAGATTAACGAAAATATTTCTCGAAATCAAACAATTCAAGTTCATATCGGTATAAATTCATACAAACACATTCAGAAACTGAACCATAAAAAAGAAAATGCCCACCAGGTAAAATATGTACTCCTCTTCACCGCGGCGGCATTCTGGAATATATCTGTCACAATGTTCTCCTGAAAACAAAAATATTTCATAACCAAAAATTCAGCTTCATATATTATGTGATTTCTTCTAATAATACTTGGTATGACAAATTGGAAAAGGTTATATTTTATCGATATCATATATATATATATAATTACTACCTGAATACACATTTTCCAAAATGTAACAATCTCTTGGCTTCCTCTAATTTCAAAACAAAATCAGATCATTTTTTTATGATATGGTTGATTGCATAATGTTTCTTTTTAAGCAGTTGTTGCAATTGATTTCTATTTAACCGTTATATTACCTTGCGGTTCGGTTGATGAGGTAGTTTCAACATCGCGGGGAGTTGGTTCGTCTGTTATAGTTTCATCTGTTGTTAGTGATAGTGTTGACTCAAAAGGCTTTGTACATGTTATTGTAAATGTAGTGTTAGGTACTATGACAACACCTGGAATACAGAAGTTTATTTCGCTCTTTTTATTGAACTCTATAGATGAGTCATATAGATAATTCTGAAGAATGACTCAATTTTCTTTCACTTTATACCAAAGATGTCTTGTTCCATGTTATACCTACCTGTGATGTTGAAACAGTACTTTGAGTCCCCACTAGACGTCTTGTTCCATGTCATACCTACCTGTGATGTTGAAACAGTACTTTGAGTCCCCACTAGATGTCTTGTTCCATGTTTTACCTACCTGTGATGTTGAAACAGTACTTTGAGTCCCCACTAGATGTCTTGTTTCATGTTATACCTACCTGTGATGTTGAAACAGTAGTTTGAGTCCCCACTAGATGTCTTGTTCCATGTTATACCTACCTGTGATGTTGAAACAGTACTTTGAGTCCCCACTAGACGTCTTGTTCCATGTTATACCTACCTGTGATGTTGAAACAGTATTTTGAGTCCCCACTAGACGTCTTGTTCCGTGTCATACCTACCTGTGATGTTGAAACAGTACTTTGAGTCTCCACTAGATGTCTTGTTCCATGTTTTACCTACCTGTGATGTTGAAACAGTTCTTTGAGTCCCCACTAGATGTCTTGTTTCATGTTATACATACCTGTGATGTTGAAACAGTAGTTTGAGTCCCCACTAGATGTCTTGTTCCATGTTAAACCTACTTGTGATGTTGAAACAGTACTTTGAGTCCCCTCTAGATGTCTTGTTCCATGTTTTACCTACCTGTGATGTTGAAACAGTACTTTGAGTCCCCACTTGATGTCTTGTTTCATGTTATACCTACCTGTGATGTTGAAACAGTAGTTTGAGTCTCCACTAGATGTCTTGTTTCATGTTATACCTACCTGTGATGTTGAAACAGTACTTTGAGTCCCCACTAGATGTCTTGTTCCATGTTATACCTACCTGTGATGTTGAAACAGTACTTCGAGTCTCCACTAGACGTCTTGTTTCATGTTATACCTACCTGTGATGTTGAAACAGTACTTTGAGTCTCAACTAGACGTCTTGTTCCATGTTTTACCTACCTGTGATGTTGAAACAGTACTTTGAGTCTCCACTAGACGTCTTGTTTCATGTTATACCTACCTGTGATGTTGAAACAGTACTTTGAGTCTCCACTAGATGTCTTGTTCCATGTTTTACCTACCTGTGATGTTGAAACAGTAGTTTGAGTCCCCACTAGATGTCTTGTTCCATGTTAAACCTACCTGTGATGTTGAAACAGTAGTTTGAGTCCCCACTAGATGTCTTGTTCCATATTATACCTACCTGTAATGTTGAAACAGTACTTTGAGTCCCCACTAGACGTCTTGTTCCATGCTATAGTCACTGGTTTTATGTGATATTCAAACGGGTATATGTTACATTGATAACGTTTATCTGATGAAAAGTCCGAAGTAACCAAAACTTCACTACCACAACTGGATGTATTGGGGTTTAGCCCTATACCGTAATGTCGTAAGTAGATTTGAACGATGAGTGTTGAGTTAACAATACAGGAACAAGTTGTCTCCCCTGTATCCGCGGCCTCATGTGTGTCCAGTATCACTAAATCTGACGTCACATTTCCATCTTCACACATCCTGATGTCTGGAAACAGATGCCAGTTTGTAACTACTAGTATATTATGCATTGAAACAAAAACTTTTTTTTTTAAATAAAAGTTTAACTTACTGTTTATTGAATGTTTCTCGATGAAAAAGAAGGTAGATTGATTTTTTAAGTCCTAAAACAAGCGGTAATATTTTTTTGTGAACAAGTTTAAATTTCCTGACAAAATGATAGTTTTTACGTGTGATTTCTGAAAAAAAAAATCTGAGCACTCCAAAGCCATTGTAGAAGACTGTATTACAAAATCAAAGTGTCCATACATGTTGTAAATACACCAAACACAATGTTAGTATATTATCACTATTTAGTAAATGTAAAATATACTGCTCGATGGGCACACCGGAATAACATATTAACATATGTATCTATCCAGTACAACATTGTATTTGACATCACTCGGCTTGTCATACGTCAAAATATGTGATACCAAAAACATGAATACTTAAGTTTCTGGTTAAACGAAGGTGGTGACTAAAAGATGAAATGTTGATTGATCTATTAATAAAAGCTATGTAACCAGCATGCATGTATGTACATGTAGTTAATTTAACAGTTAACAATAACTCACGTGGGATGCCTTTGTCATCTGCTGCATCTGAACATCTACTTGCTTTGATACCTGGGGAATTTATGCGTATTAGTCTGTAAAATATTGTAAATGTAGTATGGACATCGTCGGAAATATTTAATTTGTAGATTAAGACTGAATCGAAAAGTCGTATACTGTTTACTTTAAACCAACATATTTTCGTGGCTAGTGCATTTCGCGTATTGATACCTTATAACATTTTCATGGCGAGTTAATCTCGCGTATTGATACTTTACAACATTTTCATGGCGAGTTAATTTCGCGTATTGATACCTTACAATATTTTCATGGCGAGTTAATTTCGCGTATTGATACCTTACAATATTTTTATGCCGAGTTAATTTCGCGTATTGATACCTCATAACATTTTCATGGCGAGTTAATTTCGCGTATTGATACCTTACAATATTTTCATGGCGAGTTAATTTCGCGTATTGATACTTTACAATATTTTCATGGCG
Source organism: Argopecten irradians irradians (assembly GCA_004382745.1). NCBI lineage: Eukaryota > Metazoa > Mollusca > Bivalvia > Pectinida > Pectinidae > Argopecten > Argopecten irradians. The sequence continues at coordinate 430,185 of SAYR01034074.1, forward strand.
AGTTAATTTCGCGTATTGATACCTTACAATATTTTCATGGCGAGTTAATTTCGCGTATTGATACCTTACAATATTTTCATGGCGAGTTAATTTCGCGTATTGATACCTTACAATATTTTCATGGCGAGTTAATTTCGCGTATTGATACCTTACAATATTTTCATGGCGAGTTAATTTCGCGTATTGATACCTTACAATATTTTCATGGCGAGTTAATTTCGCGTATTGATACCTTACAATATTTTCATGGCGAGTTAATTTCGCGTATTGATACCTTACAATATTTTCATGGCGAGTTAATTTCGCGTATTGATACCTTACAATATTTTCATGGCGAGTTAATTTCGCGTATTGATACCTTACAATATTTTCATGGCGAGTTAATTTCGCGTATTGATACCTTACAATATTTTCATGGCGAGTTAATTTCGCGTATTGATACCTTACAATATTTTCATGGCGAGTTAATTTCGCGTATTGATACCTTACAATATTTTCATGGCGAGTTAATTTCGCGTATTGATACCTTACAATATTTTCATGGCGAGTTAATTTCGCGTATTGATACCTTACAATATTTTCATGGCGAGTTAATTTCGCGTATTGATACCTTACAATATTTTCATGGCGAGTTAATTTCGCGTATTGATACCTTACAATATTTTCATGGCGAGTTAATTTCGCGTATTGATACCTTACAATATTTTCATGGCGAGTTAATTTCGCGTATTGATACCTTACAATATTTTCATGGCGAGTTAATTTCGCGTATTGATACCTTACAATATTTTCATGGCGAGTTAATTTCGCGTATTGATACCTTACAATATTTTCATGGCGAGTTAATTTCGCGTATTGATACCTTACAATATTTTCATGGCGAGTTAATTTCGCGTATTGATACCTTACAATATTTTCATGGCGAGTTAATTTCGCGTATTGATACCTTACAATATTTTCATGGCGAGTTAATTTCGCGTATTGATACCTTACAATATTTTCATGGCGAGTTAATTTCGCGTATTGATACCTTACAATATTTTCATGGCGAGTTAATTTCGCGTATTGATACCTTACAATATTTTCATGGCGAGTTAATTTCGCGTATTGATACCTTACAATATTTTCATGGCGAGTTAATTTCGCGTATTGATACCTTACAATATTTTCATGGCGAGTTAATTTCGCGTATTGATACCTTACAATATTTTCATGGCGAGTTAATTTCGCGTATTGATACCTTACAATATTTTCATGGCGAGTTAATTTCGCGTATTGATACCTTACAATATTTTCATGGCGAGTTAATTTCGCGTATTGATACCTTACAATATTTTCATGGCGAGTTAATTTCGCGTATTGATACCTTACAATATTTTCATGGCGAGTTAATTTCGCGTATTGATACCTTACAATATTTTCATGGCGAGTTAATTTCGCGTATTGATACCTTACAATATTTTCATGGCGAGTTAATTTCGCGTATTGATACCTTACAATATTTTCATGGCGAGTTAATTTCGCGTATTGATACCTTACAATATTTTCATGGCGAGTTAATTTCGCGTATTGATACCTTACAATATTTTCATGGCGAGTTAATTTCGCGTATTGATACCTTACAATATTTTCATGGCGAGTTAATTTCGCGTATTGATACCTTACAATATTTTCATGGCGAGTTAATTTCGCGTATTGATACCTTACAATATTTTCATGGCGAGTTAATTTCGCGTATTGATACCTTACAATATTTTCATGGCGAGTTAATTTCGCGTATTGATACCTTACAATATTTTCATGGCGAGTTAATTTCGCGTATTGATACCTTACAATATTTTCATGGCGAGTTAATTTCGCGTATTGATACCTTACAATATTTTCATGGCGAGTTAATTTCGCGTATTGATACCTTACAATATTTTCATGGCGAGTTAATTTCGCGTATTGATACCTTACAATATTTTCATGGCGAGTTAATTTCGCGTATTGATACCTTACAATATTTTCATGGCGAGTTAATTTCGCGTATTGATACCTTACAATATTTTCATGGCGAGTTAATTTCGCGTATTGATACCTTACAATATTTTCATGGCGAGTTAATTTCGCGTATTGATACCTTACAATATTTTCATGGCGAGTTAATTTCGCGTATTGATACCTTACAATATTTTCATGGCGAGTTAATTTCGCGTATTGATACCTTACAATATTTTCATGGCGAGTTAATTTCGCGTATTGATACCTTACAATATTTTCATGGCGAGTTAATTTCGCGTATTGATACCTTACAATATTTTCATGGCGAGTTAATTTCGCGTATTGATACCTTACAATATTTTCATGGCGAGTTAATTTCGCGTATTGATACCTTACAATATTTTCATGGCGAGTTAATTTCGCGTATTGATACCTTACAATATTTTCATGGCGAGTTAATTTCGCGTATTGATACCTTACAATATTTTCATGGCGAGTTAATTTCGCGTATTGATACCTTACAATATTTTCATGGCGAGTTAATTTCGCGTATTGATACCTTACAATATTTTCATGGCGAGTTAATTTCGCGTATTGATACCTTACAATATTTTCATGGCGAGTTAATTTCGCGTATTGATACCTTACAATATTTTCATGGCGAGTTAATTTCGCGTATTGATACCTTACAATATTTTCATGGCGAGTTAATTTCGCGTATTGATACCTTACAATATTTTCATGGCGAGTTAATTTCGCGTATTGATACCTTACAATATTTTCATGGCGAGTTAATTTCGCGTATTGATACCTTACAATATTTTCATGGCGAGTTAATTTCGCGTATTGATACTTTACAACATTTTCATGGCGAGTTAATTTTGCGTATTGATACCTTACAATATTTTCATGGCGAGTTAATTTCGTGTATTGATACCTTACAATATTTTCATGGCGAGTTAATTTCGCCTATTGATAACTCACAATATTTTCATGGCGAGTTAATTTCGCGTATTGATACTTTACAACATTTTCATGGCGAATTAATTTCGCGTATTGATACCTTACAATATTTTCATGGCGAGTTAATTTCGCGTATTGATACCTTACAACATTTCCATGGCGAGTTAATTTCGCCTATTGATACCTTACAATATTTTCGCGACAATTTCGTGAAAGCTCTATAGTACTTGTAGTGGAATTCATTTTGATCGCACGCGACATTAAATTACACGCGACAATAAGTTGGTTTACAGTATCGTTATTTATCATTTCTTATGATTTTGTTAAGGCAAGTGTATATTGTTACTGTTGCATACCGTCAAACGGTTAAAGGTGCCATAACTGGGCAAAACATTTCACATGTTATGTGTTTATCAGTAATCCATTTCAAAACATAAAGCCTTGATGGGTTAAGCCTTATAAACTTTAGTTACAACACAGAGTTTGCACACTGTTATGCCTTATTCATGTTTAGATGGAAACATACCGCAGGAACCACTTTACAATTACTAATAACACTGTAAAATGACAGTACTTGCAAAAATAATTTTCAGCTCTTATTTGTACTTGTACAATTAAACATGTGCATTATAAGTATTGTAATTTTCAACATGATGATAACTTTGGTGATAAATGATATATTAAAATGCTCTTGATTTTGTGAGTATGTAAATTACGATACATATAACTTTGATAGACAATACTAAATGAGATAAAATAAAAAAGGATAACTGAAGCCTAATCATTTATATAATGTTCTGAACACAATTGCGTAGATGAAATGCGATTAGGCATACCACACATACGTTTTGAATCCCGATAGATACAATTTCTGGCAAACTCCACTCAATAAATATTTTGATAGTCTTAATTAAGTTAAGTTTTTGCAGCTAATATGAAATGAAATTTGAACTTACTGATAAAGCTTGTTATCGAATAAAGTATATAGGGTTTATGCATTGGTCGATTTAGTGGTGTAGGTAGCAACCAACATTGAATGATGACACACAATCTTAATGTGAGTATGGTCAAGACTGACATAGAAACAGGTCATTATAATTTCATGAATAATGCATGATGTGCCGTTTCTCACCGTTGTAAACATTACCCTTACATATGGAAACTACTGTGATTAGCTTATCGAATATTTATCATTACACAGTATAGTTATTGTCAATTCTATGTGCCATACCTTGTATTTGAAGAAGTAGAATGAGAGATATCACCACAGCGGTCGCCATCTTGTTATCAGTGCTTCTCGCAGTAACTGTATCGAACATCTATACAATTTATAAATACAGACTTTCCATCCGCCAACCGGAAATACAACTACATCCTTCTGTCAATGTATACCGTTTCTCTGTATTATATAACCCTAAATACTGGTACGTCTTTTAGTTTAAGAAGTATAGCATTACCATGTGAAAAGTGAAAATATATGTAACATCAATTTAAATGATTTATGCATAAGGAACTTTTTATCAACATCTTCAAATATGAAGGATGTTATTTCAATGTTAAATTTTTTGTTGAGGAGATTTCCTCCAATACCGATACGAATAAGTGCAGGTATTGTATAGTACTACAACTCAAGTATAGTTGAAACATGTAGATATTTTTATAATGAAATCATGCACAATGTCTGTCATCTATGCCTTGAAATTTGACAGCTTTTTCATTTCACCAAGTTCTATATCTATACCACCAGTTTGCATTGCGTTATACCAGTCCTGGGTACTATAGTGTATTAGTACCTCGTGTGAGTGAAGACTCCTCTAATGATATAGTCATGTCAGGGAACACGCCGTTGCTTCCCCATCCTGTCATCCGGTTACAGTGTTCATGTATCATTCGTTCATATTTAACACTCAATGCACCTATAAAAACTCTATTTTAGCTCCATTGCGGCTAAAAAACGTGTAGTGTATATAAAAATATCGTACAGCCATGTTAAATTTTGAAATCTTTATCTATCGCAATATTTCGAAATAATAATACATCTATGGAAAGGTACACAAAGAGATAAATGTTTAGAAAACATAATAAGCTACATTCTCATCATTACAGCATACATAACTACACATTGCATAAAGTATTAAAATTGGTTCTTTCCAATAGTCTCCCTGTACCTGTATTCCTTGAAACATCACATTGTGCATTTATGACGTTATGAGTAAGGAATGCCGCAACAACAGTCAATAACTTATTATCTGTAAGCTGTCTGTGGTAACATAGTAGTAATTAATGAAGCGATAATCACCCAAGGGTTTACATTAGGAACACATTTCTTTATTTTATACTACATATAGTTCAAACCATAGTGCTGTGTATCTGTATTCCCGGGGAAGTTACGGTACGATACAGATACAGATACTTATTTCGACTGCATAACAATCAAGTAATGGTTAGAAAGTTTATCAATAAAAATCCCTGTGAGAGAAAACTGTCGGACAAGTTAATGTAGCTCAAAAGATTTGCATAAGATAAAGATTATAAGAATGATGTTTAATTGCAATCAAGCTCTTTAGATTGGCATGTACCAAATTATCTACATATAACCATATCGCAGTGCCAGGGACATCTGAGGTATATTCTCTACTCATTGATACTCTTGTGTGTTTGAAGGTCGCCATAATGAAGTAGATTATTGAACATAGTTCTGCTAAAGAGTACATTTTTATTTTGAATATTATAACATATGTTATGCGAATTAAGTCCTGTCTACACTCGCCGTCACCGGCATGTTTTTTCATATCCTCCTTCATCTAGCATCTCAGACCTTGTATCTGAATAACGAAGGGATCTTTTCTCCAAACATCTGTTTAGAGAGATTAGTATTTCGAGTGTTATATAATGGTCATTACAATATATATATAAGCCACCTATAAGATCTCGTGCCCGAAGGGCACGAAGTGCGAAGCACTTCTAAAGTAACAGATACACGAAAATATAAGAAAAGACACAATCTTCAAAAGTCAATCCTACACACTGACAGCTTCAGTTTGCGGCCGCCATTTATGTTGTCACCCCGGCGTCGGCGTCGCCGTCAGCGTTTGCGTCCAATCTCAATTTTAAATTTCAATTTTAAGTTTTTGAGCAAGTTTCTGTTTCGTCAATTGTTAAAGCTTAAGTCATTATAAATGTTTATGATTTTATTTTCCTAATGTGTATGGATGCTGAACGTGTAATACAACCAAATTGGTGCCCTTTAGGGGTTTTTTGAGTCTGTTAATTTTGTGACGTTTCTAAATGGGTTCGTCACTTATAGTGAATGATCTTGGTTAGTGACTAGTCTACAGAAGCAAATATATACAGATATGACTACTATTTGGTAGCGTAAAACATTACATAAATACCGAGCGATTAACAATGGACATAATTTCCTATATAACTATATATACAGTGGTCTGCCTGACCATCGACACCTGGTCTTAATGATTGGGTATATAACAAACAATCTATATTCACTGACTATATATCCTATAGTCGTCAACCACCCCGTGGTCACTGACCGTGTCACTGACTACCGTGTAGTCGTTAACCACCCTGTGGTTACTGGCCTAGTCGCCGACTATCGCTAGCCGATGACTCTCGACAACAGTGTTGTCGCTGACTACCTTGTAGTCGTTGACTACCTATGTAGTCGCTAACCACCTTGTGTTTATATGCCTATAGTTATTGTCCTGTGACTCCCGACAACTACGTTGTCGCCGACTACCTTGTAGTCGCTGACTACCTAGGTAGTCGCTAACCACCTTGTGGTGACTCCCGACAACTACGTTGTCGCCGACTACCTTGTAGTCGCTGACTACCTAACTGTTATGTAGTCGCTAACCACGCCTTGGTTACTACTACCGACTATACGTAGTCTTTGACCTATTACAGGTCATGAGCCGCTGCCAAACACTCTATCAAGGGGAATACCGTTATGGCCTATATCTGATACTCTGCGATCCTCACAGCTTGAGTGTTGAAACCAGACTGACATTCGTCTGCAAGCGCGGGCTTTTATACCCTCGGATTTTGTCAATCCGGGTCTCGCAAACGCTTTACTCGCTAGCGTAAACTTGACTAGCCAAGCGTGTAATACACCGAGACAACAAACAGGAAACCCGGACACACACATGTTGTAAACAAATATACAGCGATGCCTGATCGGTATGTGTTTATTATTATTTATTACAATTTGTCATATTTCCATGTTAAAGTTTTTGAGCAGGTTTCTATTTTGTCTATTGTTTAAGATTAAGTCATCATAAATGTCTATGATTTTATTTTCCTAATGTGTATGGATGCTGAACGTGATAATACAACCAATTTGGTGCCCTTTAGGGGGTTTTTGAGTCTGTTAATTTGTCATATTTCCATGTTAAAGTTTTTGAGCAAGTTTCTATTTTGTCAATTGTTTAAGCATAAGTCATCATAAATGTTTATGATTTTATTTTCCTAATGTGTATGGATGCTAAACGTGATAATGCAACCAATGTGGGGCCCTTTAGGGGTTTTTGAGTCTGTTAATTTGTCATATTTCCATGTTTAAATAGTAAATACTTGAACATCAACTTCTTCTGAATAGGCGAGCTTTGCTGTTCTCCAACAGCTCTTGTTTATACATATGGGGAGGTTGTGCGTTGCTCCGGTACTGCTCTCCCCAGTGAATATATATTTAACTAATGCAAATGGATAACAGGGGTAATTAAACATTTTATTATTATATTTTGAATAATAATAACACTTTGAAAATTAAAAGCTATGGAATGCAGTCAAAATATCCACCAAGGCGAAGATGAGCACAATGAATCATGACGTCACATTACATAACAAAATGACGCGAAATCATAGGATTCGCATACGCGGCACTCCAGGCCTTGAATGGACACAGAGAAATCCGAATCTTTGAGTTCATTTCTGTGAGTTTATGCTAGACAATTATTACATCATATACGTCTATAGTTTAAAGTACGTCCTTTTATTTCTAAATTATGTCTTCTACATGAAATAGAAAATACAATAAACAAGAAGAGTTTCGCTCTTCCCATGCCGTGCATGATTCATATTAAACATCTGGCTGCGCCCTTTAAGGCCTTGCCTTCAGTCATATTATTAAGTCATACAAAGATGTTATCAACAAAGAGAAAGGAAAAACTCCATGTAGATGTTTATGTATTCTACTTCACAGAAATACAAATGACACTTCATTGGAGCTTCGTAACTTGCAGGTTAAAGTTCACAATTCCATCAGATGTCAAGTTGATAGGCAATGAGCTCCGTTGTACATATTTAAAGTTTCATTTATTGACAGCGAAACATCTGCGTTATCACTTCCCTAACAATGTTGGGGACAAACATTGTGGTTTTATATACATATCAATAGTTGCAATGACATTACACAAAGAAATGTATTACCAATTACCAAGGAAATCACACATACTGTTATCCTCTCGTTAATAACCTTCTCACACACAGAAAGGTCATGGCCGCTGCGTATAGTGAAACGAGACATAGGCAAATAGCCAATATGCGACAGCGTACACTGTAAGAGAAATTGAAAGTTTAACAAACTAATCGAATGAACAACTTTTGTATTTTTTATGTGTAACGTGTTTATTATTTAGTGTCGTGTCTGAAAAAAATACATGTTCAGTTACAGTTATTATCCAGCTTGTAAATAAGACGATTCATGAAATAGGTATTTTCCTTTAAATAGGAGGACAATGTATGTGTCTATATTGCCATATATCTTCCAGGTCTCACCTTTTGGAAAGCTGACTAAGATCGTTATCTTAACTACATTTTCTAACCTCGATGAAGTATGTTCTATGATCTACCATATACATATATATATACTCCTTTGCAATTCCATCCTATCCATTTCAAGACAGATGTACTCAAATATTGTGCAGCATATCAGAAACAGTGTTCTCTATGAACAACCTGTCCCGGAATTAAATTAAATAGGTAATATGATAGCAGTTTATATGGGGTATTTAGTGAAGTAGGAAATAAAATTATTTAGAAATTACAGGAAAAGTTCATTGGAAAGCATGGTTGTCTGTGATGTTACTGTAAGACAATGTCAGAACAATACGTCTAGGTTTATCATTTCTGAATACATTTGAAAGAAAGATGTTGCTGTTTGAGGCATGATAAGGTTGACAGAAGGACAAATGATACTAGTATACACATTACGATAATTGTTTAGGTTTCAAATATAAATGTGCTCAATAAAGTGTAGAACGGGATAAAGATATGGGATAGATTAAGCTTAAGATGAATCTTCCTGTTTTGTATATTACCCATAAAACTGAATAAGACGCGTTATGAAAATGTGACGAATATGTAGGTCAATACCCCAGCCTTCTAAACAACAATCCTTAAATGAAGGGTACTACATCCATATAATCAGTTTGTCGGTTATTTATCAAAACACCTAGAATACTACAGTTATTGTTTCATGTGACTTACCTCGTCCCAGAAGAAGTAGAAAGAGAAGTATCATCAAAATGGTCCCCGTTCTCAGTAACTGTACTGGTCACTGTAATGTGTTAATCCCCGGTCCTTTCACAGTCGAGTCAGGTCCCGCTTTGTACCGTTACGTAAACCGTTGCGTACACCGTATGTTATATTAGTTTTGATAATGTTTTCTCAATAAGCCTCTGAAATGTGACACCAGCATTGGTGAGACCGAATGGCATTGTAACATATCACCAAAGGCCTCCTCCAGGAATGGTTAATGCTGTTTTGGTGCGGTCTTCATGTGCTTCTTTGACCTGCCAGTACCCACTTTTTAGATTTACAGTTGAAAACCAGCTTGTATCAGAAAGTATGCATCTAAAGTTGTATCTACTCTTGGTAGGGGTGAATATCCTTTAGCTTTCGGTAGTAAGGACAAAAGCGATTCTCTATCAGCTGGAATAACAACATCTTCGCAAATTGAAACTCTGCTAGATATAAGTTCGGTCACATTTTCGAATCTAATACATGGGACAACATTAAGCAGTTCTTGTTTAAGATCGAATATCTTTCATGGGAAATTGTCTAAGAGATTAAAACAGAAATATTCATGCTTAAATTGGAGTCTCTCAACTTGTGGAATGTCACATATATTCTTGAAGACATCATACAAGGTATAGGGTAAATTAAAAATCACAAACTGTCATATAGAATATAATGTGTGAGTATGGATGCTTACATATGATGGTTCAATCCATAAAAGCAATAATAATTACGTTTTGAAAGAACCGCCACAGTCAACGTCATTTTTCAAACTTTCGGGTAATATCAGAAAACCGAGTTGCATCACGTGACCAACATCAGCGATTTATATGGCAATACATGATAATTGCGTAAAGAAACGGTCCTGGGAAATAACGAAAATTAGCAAAATACATTAGTTTTGATTGAGACTATATCCCTTATATTACCGAAAAACATTATTTCATGCATTTTGCTATTTTCGGTCAGCAAAAGTGCTTCAAGCTGAGATATCGCAAAAGTAGTGCGATAACACACATTTTTCTTTACGGATTTAAAATCTGATAAAAAATGATATGGGTTTTCTATCATTACCCTAAATACATTTTTTTAATTTACGAAGTGAAATATTGCAATGTTTGATATTCAAGAAAAAAATTGTTATTAACAACCTAAACCTTTTACTATGACCGATGTTATTTCTTTAAAATCATTTTACTTCCGCATTCATGTGAAAGTCTGGAAAACCATATTTAAATGTACCCTACATTCACATGTGCCTTATTGTGACGATTATATATATAGCGAGCAGAGACGTGTATTGGGGACTTAATCCTGAAGGGCCATGTACAACTTAGTAATGACATCATACAAAATATTTGTCCTGTATGTCTTTTTCATTTCATCACAGTTTGATATGTGGGTAGAGAGACTCCTGTACTTTCCCTATCCTGGTGTCCAGTTACACTCATTACAGTGTATCATTCGTTCATTTTTAACACACAATGCGCATTTAAAAACTCTCTAGTTTAGCTAAATCGCGGCTATAAAACGTTCATATATAAATATTGTACAGGTATGTTAAAATTATGAGAACTCCATTTATTGTCAGATGTAGTATCACCACGAAAGAAAATGTGATAATACATATATGGAAATAATGTTTAGAAAACACGTTTAGTTACATTCCCAACATAGAATTATACATAATCACGTTTCGCATAAAGCATTACGTAATAAGTTTCAAATATTTCCAAATACATCGAAGACATTCTTCCAATAGTTCATGAAACTACATTGCTTGAAGCATGGTATTATACATTTATGACGATATCAGTTAGGAATAATGACGCAATGAAGTCGATAACTCATTATACATTAGCTGGCTGTTTTGGTAACATATGTAGCGTTTGTAATGAAGCAATAATCATCCAACGTTTTACATTTGGAATACCCTCTTTATATTACATTACATATAATTCAAAATAAAGTCTTGGTTATTTGTATACAGAGCAGGTACAGATAAATAATTTCGAATGTAAAGCAATCAAGATATGGTTAGACAATTCATCGATATAACATCCTTGTGAGAAAACTTCCGACAACCGCAATGTTAATAAACCGAATACATTTTATTTTTGGGATCTCCCAGATATAATAATCATGCTGTCAAAAACATGGGACGTTACAGTACGGCAATGATCCTAGCAAAGCCTTTCCGTACGTCAAGCTGACGACCAAATAGCAGAAACGGGTGAGGTGACAGGGCCTCAGTTCCTGAGTTCGTCATAGGTATCGACATTTAAATTAACCTCAGCTAATTCTAGGCCGTCGTAGGTCCTGTCTACTGTCGCCGTCACCGACATGTTTTCATATCCTCCTTCATCTGGCATCTCAGACCTTGTATCTGATTCACGAAGGGATCTTTTCTCCACATATCTGTTTAAATATATACTTTATTCATTAGTATCACAAAAAGGTATGCAAAATATGCTGTTCATGTTTTATATAATGGTCATAACAATTTGTCGATGCACTTACGGATCTTGTTCTACGTGGTTTGACTTCTAATGAAGGTCCAGGGAGGAGACACGGTGCATTGACCAACGTAATGTAATATTAAACACTGGCGTTTTATAAAAGCTAGTTATATAACTTACTGTAAAGATTAACTCAAAACATAGACAGAGAAAATTCTACTTGCAAAATATAAAGGAAAGGGAGCTACGTAACTCACTGGTAAAAGTTCACCATTCCATCAGGTGTCAATTACATGGGCAATGAGCTCCCTATCACATATCACCAGAAAATCCCCAAATACCTACGTTGTGCTTTCAAAAACGTTTTTGGGTGACAAAAATTATGACTTTCAATTTCTATCTACCTGTAACGCCATTATACAAAGCATACAATGATATCCTCTCATTACCCACCTTCTCACATACAGAAAGGTCATGGCCGCTGCGTATAGTGAAACGAGACATAGACAAATAGCCAAAATGGCAACAGCGTACACTGCAAGAGAGATTGAAAGCTTTTAAAACTAATAGAATAAAGAACGTTTATAACGTATGTGTGTAAGGTGTTCATTGTTGGTTTGATTAACTTAAAGTAACCATCAATTAACAGATCCTTACTACTGTGATATAGTTCTACATAAATTAAAGAAAATATTTCTCGAATCCACTCTGATCATATCAATATCATACTGCACGTATATATACTATACATAGTATTTATATAGAAGAACGCATATCTGTTTTAAATGAAAGTGAACCCTATAAATTGGAAAATGCTTACCAGGTAAAAATATGTACTGTTTTTCATTTACACCGCAGCGGCATTCTTGTACATACTTGTCACAATTTTCTTCTCCTAGAAAAAGTGTTGAAAAAGAATAAAACAAGAACACGTAGATTGTAATAAAATAAAAATAATTACTAAAAAGTTAAATTTCTCTACATATGTTTTTAGATTTAAACTTTCCAATCTCTTGTTATGACAAACCAGGAAATATTTTATACGATGTCACATTACTTCCTGGATAGACTTCGGTCTCTGACCCACATTGTAAAGATGTCTTTAATTCCATAACAAAATTCATTTCATTTGTTGATGATATGTTCCTATGAATCATTTAGTTTTTTAACAATAACAACATTACCATGTGTTTCGGTTGATGAAATGCTATGAGAAACAGGTGAGGTAGTTTCAGTTTCGACATCGCTTGTAATTGGCTCATTTGTAATACCTCCCGATGTAATTGTCGTAGTTCTGGTTGTTGGCATTGTTGTTGGTGATGGTCTTGAATCAAATGGCTTGGTACATGTTATTGTAAATGTAGTGTTAGGTATTATAACATCGCCTGAAATATAGAAGTTTATATAACCTTTATTGTACTTCAGATTAGTCGTTTAGATAATACTGAAAGATGTCTTCCTTTGCTTTTCTTTCAATCTACACCATAAACGTTTCAAGTTCGATGTTATACTTACCTGTAACATTAAGACAGTACTTCGAGTCTCCGCTAGATGTCCTTTGCCATGTTATAGTAACTGGTCTTATATGAAAAGTTCGAACAGGTGATGTGTTACATTGATAGCGTATGTCTTTTACAGAGCCACTCTTGGGAACCACAACCTCACTACCACAACTGGATGTTTTGGGGTTTAACCCTTCACCGTAATACTCTATGTAGACAAAAATGATGAGTGTAGCGTTAACAATACAGGAACAAGTTGTCTCCCCTGTATCCTCGGCCTTGTGTGTGTCCAGTATCACCCTATCTGACGTCACGTTTCCATCTTCACACATCCGGATGTCTAGAAATAGAGATAAAATCAGCTTTGTGTGCCCTAGGATGTATGGTGTCCAAATCAAACATATATCGATTAAGGACAACAAAATAGTTATCTGTTTTGTTCAGCATATAAACTATAAAATATTTAATTCCTTCACTCAGCAACGACAAAATATCATTTCATAGTTATCATTTATAGTTTTAAAACATATATCGATGATGGAAACACACCATAGAGTGTCACACTTATTGATTTAGGGTGTAAGCTAAATAAGGTTTCATTTCACAATTTAGCAATGATAAAATCTAATGTCTAATATATTAATTATCTATAGATTTTACATTTATAGATGAGTAGTACAAAGGCGACTTACACGGTATACCAGCTGTCTGTGCAGCGTCTGAACACCGACTCCCTGTTGTTTCTGAAGGAAAATCCAATACAAACATGTTCAGTCCCTGTTATTCTTTAGTTTGACGGTTCAGGAAATCTGATATGAGAGGCTTTGTGAAGGTATGTCTTTTCAGATAAAATATATACAGTTTCGACCAAATACTCGATAAAAAACATTGATAAGTCGTCGTGTTAGATGCATCAACTTTTGTTCCAAATGATTAATCATGAAATTAATGTGAACGTCTCTTATACACCATGTTTAATTTCTAGTGTACACTTTATTTTATGTTTCATTTGTTCACCAAATTAAATTCAACCCAGCCCAAACATCCCAAATTGGCTCAGTCGTTTTGATACATCACATTTTTTATTACAAAAATAATGTACTCACATTATCATGTCTCCTAAACAAAGTCTATTTTCTTGTGGACTATCAATGTACAATGCCACTAGTTTGTTTGGGTATGGAAATATAGCATATATAGAGGTTACACAACGAGTGGTTGTTGGGTATGGAATTTATTACACACAAGTGAGTAATTTTGTAAAAGTTCTTTCGTAACTTTAAAAAAAATAACTAACGAGTGTGTAATAAATTCCATATCTAATTACCGCGAGTATGTGACCTGTTTCTACCACAATTAAATCATCTACAAGTGATAGCATTATAAGCAAATAGGCACTCATTAATATTCAAATATATTTAATTACTTAAATAATGTATTGATAATTTTAATTATGAACAACTATTCAATGCATTCCTTCTTACCGAACGTTTTTTGAATCTTGATTTCTATAGGTACTTCAACAATAACCTTGTCATTGTCGAACTACATTTGGACATGTTTACGGCAAAGTGACATCTACATCCCGCCAAATAATCATCAAACCAATGTAACTAAGTTAGAGTCTGAATTAGGTGCGTTAAATTCTACCGAAATCACCCCCAAAGGTCCTCGTCAGGTGAGATACACCACTAAATAAAGGACAATTATGAATTTTGCGTCGATAGGTTATGCTACGAAGGGACAAACAGGAAAGATTTCGACGCCGTCATACATTCAGTTTCAATAGTGGCAAGCAGCGATCAAAGTACAGCAGCATGACGTCATCCGATAATTGATGACGTCAACTATCTGTGAAGTGGCAATGAGAAAAAAGTATTCGACGTATTGTGGTAGAAAAGGAAATAAAAAATGACCAATATAGGTTTATCACATAATCCGCTTGATATCCAGTGATTTCGCCCGTGTAATATTTTTGCGTATGTCACTAGTGTAATATGATGTGGAGCGATTTTCATTAGCTGGAAATCCATTGTGACGTAAGACAGAAACAATAAAATGACTTCAGGAAAAGTGACGTGACGTAAGAATAACGAAGACGGCGGGACAAAATGCCAAGAAAATTAAAACTTCTTAGATCCGTTTCATAAAATCTCATATGAAATGTACGATGGCCCATACGTCAGCCGACATGGGAACTGCTTTACTAAACTGTAGTTGTACACACATTTGTGGTGATTGTCATGGCAACTGCTTTAGTAAAAAGCACTTGCCAACGAGTTTTGTCATTTTACTCGTTTGGCAACTGCTTTACTAGAGTAACTGTTTTGTCATCCTTACGCGTGGCCCATATCAGCCGTATTGGCGAGTGTCAGGCTTTTGATACAATTAACATTCCACGCCGATATCAAGCCGAGTTTGATGCCGTACAAGTGTGCTGATTAAATGACCTTTGAAACCAAAACGATACTTTACGACACAAGACAAAGGCGATTAAAGTTATATACAAATAACATAGCCATAGGTGGTAACAAGTTATTGTACGGTAATTAACGGTAAACTAATTTTGAGAGCCGGATGGGAAGAGGTTACAGCCCTAGGATAGGGACAATTAAATAATAGCTAGATTATCTCTCCTTAGTTTGAAACTTAATCAGACATGTATATTTAGTAGAGACAAAAAAACGAGCCAAATTTCAGTGATTTTTTCCCAATATACTAGGGACTGGTTGCCAGTCTAGGAGGGAAGCTAATTTGATGCAGGCATTCAACTCACCTAAATCTCTCATTATATGCCCCTACCTAGGGAAAACCCAATTTTTTACATGATACCTAATATTATTAAAGATGAATAAACATGAGTATGAAATTTTATAATATATTGAGTTACTTCACTGAAAGCCTATTTGCATTTAAACGTCAACATTAGCCACAGATTGCGTTACCTACCAATGATTCTACCAAGAAAAGTGTCGTAAAATAACGTTTTGGTTTCAAAGGTCATTTAATCAGTACACTGTACAGCGTCAAACTCGGTAAGATATCGGCGTGGAATGTTAATTGTCTCAAAAGCCAGACACTCGCCCATACGGCTGATATGGGCCATACGTAAGGATGACAAAACAGTTACTCTAGTAAAGCAGTTGCCAAACTAGTAAAATGACAAAACACGTTGGCAAGTGCTGTTTACTAAAGCAGTTGCCATGACAATCACCACAAATGTGTGTACAACTACAGTTTAGTAAAGCAGTTGCCATGTCGGCTGATATGGGCCATCGTAGAAATGATCACTCATGTAAGGTCCTATATAATACAAGAGCTTTGTTTGGTTTGGTATGACTAGTTTAACGTCCTTTAACAAGACATTTGTTACTAAACCTTTAACGTTAGAACACTATGTATAATATCTGTTCTACTTACTTCCTGCTTGGAATTTACATAGTTTATTAAAATGTTATAGATATCCAGCAGTCACTCCTTTTATGTATGCTGATAGTACTAACCTGCAATCTGGATCAGTAACAGAAAACATATCGGGGTAGTGTTTCGCCAGCCCATCTATTCA
>SAYR01034074.1:447215-472413 GCA_004382745.1 Argopecten irradians irradians
CGGCCGGGAGAGAACTCCGACTTATTCAAGATTCTGTCATTTTTGGCGGGAAAATCTTCAGCCATTTTGAAAAGATATGCCACTGAAATATTCGGCAGTGTTGTAGACTTTTTGATACCGACTAGCGAATATGCAAAACATCAGAGTGATAATAGTTAAAACCCTTGAAATCAGGAAGCCGCAAAGTGATGTGCAGAGACGCGTCTCATACGTGACGAACTTTAACGGAGCCATATTTTGGCCATTTGTTAAAGTTATGCAACGTGACTTTGTGGAATTGTCATCATTTTACCATCTCTCTCGTTTAGCAAAAATTAGCGGGCTCTAGCTCACAAAAGCATTTTTCACAAAAATCTTTGTCGGTCAAGAATATCGGCCATTTTTGAATTTTTTGCGCAAATGTTGATAGGTAATCGTGGTGCAGCTTGCAATTGTCTATCTTTGTACAAAAAATTAGCCAGCTCTACGCTGACAACAAGATTTACCGAAAAAATAGCCCCTCACCAACCGGGGGAGCACCTTTGATAGGAGAGGGGATATTGTAGTCTACAATTGTGGGGAAATTTTCGAGGAAGTTATGAGGTCTTCAATTGTGGTTCGGGAGGTTAGCACACTCATTTTTCTTTTATAACAACCGCTTCCTATATATTTGTCTTAGTTTAGAAAGCGGCAACATTCTCGGTGTTCTAGTTTCACTTAGGTGGTCGTCACGATGGTGAAATTTTATTTAAGGGTAAAAGGGGTCGAATATAATTAAACACATTTGACTGGTTAAACCATCATCATTTGTTATAACCGAGAACAGTGTTAGACGCAAATGTTTAAATTGAATATTCGAAAAAAACTGTTTCTCTCTATATAAAATTCTTACACCTTATATATTCAGATTATAGCATTTTAGGATCGCGCTGCGTGTTACAACTTTAGCTAGTTTTAATTTATATTGTTTTCTAGTTATGAGGCATCAAGTTTATTTTATTACCGTGGATTCCTTATTTGGGATGTATGAGGTATAAAATGAACACGTGATAAGCTAATGGTTGGTGCAACATTAAATTTATATCGTATCATCTTAATTATTTAAATATATACATATATTATAGCATGGATAAAGTACAGTCTTGCAAATTAGACGGATCTTAAAGGGTATGTGTGTTTCATTTTATAATCAATCGGGATTTTATGTGCAAACTTTATGTCGGACGTTTGGAAATAGGGGTGGTATTTTCATAGTCTCTGCTTATTTGTATGGAGAGGTGATTCTTGAATCATAATGAATTTTGTTATTCTTCGACTCCATTATTGGTGTGATTTAAAGGATTAGTAAATATTACGGACTAAATAATAAATGTAAAAACAATCAGTTTGGGCCATATCAAATGGGTGCAACGCACTATGGGGCATACAGATCGTTCTTCGGGGCGAGTGCGCGCAAGAATACATTAGTGGACGGTTCAGCTTCAGTAATAGAAACAAATACTGGCCCTTATTTGGAATGGCATTTGAGGAATTGTTGTGTAATGGGTGTAGTCTTGAGACATCGGGATATGGGCCTATGCATTTTCTGTTAATATTTGCAATTTCTGTTTAAGAGCATATTCGTTGAATTTGTAAATGCATATTTACACGTTTATGAGACTCTCAGTTTTTAGGGAAAATGAAAGTTAAAAATATCTAATTTTGGAAGTCGCTTATCAAAGTAACATGTGACGCATGTCGGGTATGGCAAGAAAATCGGTTTAGTTTGGACGCTGGTCTGTTTTTACGGCATACGCTGTGTGAACTCGGATATACATACAAGCATTCACAACAGGTAAGACTTTTACTAAAAATTTATTTGTTATTATTTTCTTACACAGATCTTTTTACAGGAGTATGTTTTTTATTTAAATCTGTTCCACCTACAAAAATGATGAGTATTTTTTTTTAAACATTTAGGCCTAGTGTTTTTGATACACCCGTGTTTGATCTAGATCACAAAAGTTAAAAAAATGTGGTTATTACTTGATTTTGGAAAGTTCTTGTTTCAAGTTTTTATAACTTATGATGGCAGGTGTTATATTAATCTTTGCGGGCTCCGACAAAATTACAAATTCCTTTGAGTTTCACTAAAACCCTTTTTTTTCGATATTTCTGTTTGAAACTGTTTTTTTTGTGTCACATGTGTGTAATAGACATCTATATCATAGGTGGATAGCTTTAAATTAAAAAGATTTCTTTTTAGAGCGATCATAATGTGGGGAACATGAGCATAATTTTCTATGGGCAGGTCCCAGGCTTTCTGTGGTGATTTATCTACGCTGATATGCATAGCTATGCAGATAATTACAATCTTTTTTTGAAAATACAAAAGCAGTAATAACATTGGAAATCACGACTGATTGAAAACAAAATAAAAAAAACATTAACAATATACTCACGTGTATAACCAGTTTACTATAAGAATGATACCCGTAAAAAACGTTCACGATAAAAAAAAAATCGGATTTTCTTTACCGTATTTGTAACGCATATTATCATACCAACTTCAAGGTGAGGATTATACATGTGGGCGGCACGAGGTAAATTTTTTTACCTTTCAGTTGTGAAAATAGTTTTAATTCGCTGTCTCAATAGTGTAAAACATAAATTTAATGTTTTAAAAAATTTATAGCAAAGCATTTTTATTACATTTGTAAATTGTTGCATCACAAGGTAAGTCAAGCATTGGACCACGGCACAGGTGCCACATCGGATGACAAACAGACTGTTAACCGCCCTACCTTATCAATTTAAAATGTCATCTGTACAGTTTACACACTGGCTAGTTAGAGGCGATTAATTACATGTGTCTTATCTAAAACCATGCATCATGATGTTTAAGGGGGGTGCACCCCACAATGAAATTTGTAAATGCTATCAGTAGTAATTCTGTATTATATTAATCAATATTGATAACTGGTTGACCTTTTGACCTATACTTAGACTTTTTGCTTATTTCCTGTACTGTAAATGTTATTCAGTAATAATTCCGTATTATATAATCATAATTGATAACTGATTGACCTTTTGACCTCTATATTGATTTCTGATTATTTCATATACTGTAAATGTTTATCAGTAGTTATTCTATATTATATTAATCAATAACTGATTGTCCTTGTGACCTCTATATTTACTTTTTGATTATTTCATATACTGTAAATGTTATCAGTAGTAATTCGGTATTATATTAATCAATATTGATAACTGGTTGACCTTGTGACCTCTACATAGACTTTTGAGTATTTCATATACTGTAAATGTTATCAGTAGTAATTCTATATTATACTGATCAATACTGATAACTGGTTGACCTTGTGACCTCTACATAGACTTTTTAATTATTTCCTATACTGTAAATGTTACCAGTAATAATTCCGTATTATATTAATCAATATTGATAACTGATCGACTTTGTGACCTCTATGTTGACTTTTGATTATTTCATATACTGTAAATGTTTTCAGTAGTAATTCTATATAATGATATTAATCAATATTGATAACTGATTCACCTTGTGACCTTTATATTGACTTTTTGATAATTTCATATACTGTAAATGTTATCAGTAGTAATTCTATATAATGATATTAATCAATATTGATAACTGATTGACCTTGTGACCTTCATATTGACTTTTTGATTATTTCATATACTGTAAATGTTATCAGTAGTAATTCTGTGTTATATTAATCAATATTGAATAACTGGTTGACCTTGTGACCTCTACAATAGACTTTTTGAGTATTTCCTATACTTGTAAATGTTACCAGTAGTAATTCCATATTATATTAATCAATTATTGCTAATTAATACACTGATTAACCTCATGACCTTTGATGGCCTCCATATTGACCTTGTTATTAGTTTCATATGTTATTAGTGTTGCCAATATTAATTTTATATAATGTTAATCATTATTGATGACTATTTTGGATTTGTAAAATGTAATTTCTTTTGAACAATTTAAGATGGATATGGAACATAATATTGTTGTAGATAAAGTTTGGACGTACAAAGAGCACATTTACACAACGTGTATACACTCTTTAACAATTTTTTGTTTATAACAGGATCTCCATTGAATCAGAAAGAGACAGTTATTTTAAGGTAAAGAACTGATAAAAAATGCTTGCCTTTAAGTTGTTACTGATAATGAAATTTAGTACTTTTCAAGCTTTCAATGTTTCAAGGCCAATTAATTTACCATTTCAAATAAATGCCTATCACCCACCTCTTTCAGTTTTTAATGAATTGTAGAACATTTCCGGTATATAGACGATGGACTCGTGGTACTAAATCCAGTAATAATGTACATAATGTAAGATCTTGTTTTATTACTTGGATTACAATATTAAGTTATTTTTGAAATTGATTTTTTTTTCAGAATACAAGCCAATAAGGAAATTCAAGAAAAAGAAGTAAGGTAAGTACATCAAATTGATTTAAAATCAACCTCACTTTTCTTGGAGTTAATACTTGGAGTTGATTCTTGGAGCTGATTCTTGGTGATGAATTTCAATTATAATTGACCCAGTGATTCATAAAAATGTGTGTATGCATTGAACAGTGGCGATTAGCTATTGGTTTGTTTATTGCTAATATAACTGGATGTTTGGAATTTCATATACAGAACAAGTTATTGAATAGTGCAATGTTTATGAAAAAAAGTACTTTTTTAAAACATTCCTCACAGATATTTTTCCTTTTATTTGTTTTGTCTGTTAGTGGTGACATAGAAACCAATCCGGGCCCCTTAATGGACAGTAATACTGATGGGACAAACATACGGGAACGAAATGTTTATAGATGTATAGTTCAGGGCAATATAAATCAGGGGGATGCAGTCTTTTTGCCTTTTTCTAGAGGAAGACAATGTATACTGAATTGCTATGCCTTTTTATTGAAGTGTAAATGTAAAGGGATTTCATGGGATTGTACTTCAAGGTCACTAGATTGTTTATTGTATGCTGGAGATATGATTTATCAGTATATCAAAAGGCAAAAGCCAGAAATAGAATATTGTTTAATAACAGATATACCTAAATACATTCAGTTTCCTGACCAGACTTCTCTGTTTTCCTATGTTATACAATGTAGTTTCAGTGGATTTATATGTGAAAATGGTGCATATGGCTATCCCTGTATTACTTTGGAGTCATCAATTCATTCTGCATTTCTTCCGTCTTTAAAAGCATTTAGTATACTCATTATGCAAGGAAATGCCATAGGTATTTATTATGATGGAAATGTTTTCTATCTTTTTGATCCACATGCTAGAAATACATCAGGTGTTACTTCATCAGGAGGTTCATGTGTATTTGGTTCTGTTGTTTCACATCAAGATTTGCTGCAATTTCTCTTGAAGCTAGTCAGTTCTTACTGTTCACAGGAGTTAAAAGATATGCAATATGAATTAAACATGTTGGGCATTAACACAACAGTACAAACAAAACAAAACAGATCACGCTTTTCTACACAAATCTGTTCAGTATCACAAAATCTAGTGGAAGCAGATAATGTTGGATGTTCTCAGGCTAAGAAAAGAAAAACAGAAAATCGACAATTTGCTAGTCCTGTTGAATCCATGATATTGAAATTTCACAGAAGCATTCAACTTGGACCTATTTATGTATGTTCCTGTTGTCGTCAAACGTTTTTCAGACATTATGTTGTTATGGCTACTACTGTCACATAGAAATGGTTAAATGCTTCACACTGTTTAAACAGAATAAAAAGTGCTGAGGATACAGAATGGGTTTGCAAGTGTTGTTACTCATATTTACAAAATCATAAATTACCCCCATTATCCAAGTCAAATGGAATGATATTTCCAGAGAAACCCAATGAACTGAACCTTACTCAGTTAGAAGAAAGACTTGTTGCAGGACGAATTCCATTCATGCAGTTAAGGGAAATGCCAAGAGGTGGTCAAATTAATTTAAAAGGAAATATTGTCAATGTCCCAGCTGATGTCACAAAAACAATTCAAACTTTGCCACGTACATACAATGACAGTGAAACAATCTTGCTAAAACTTAAAAGAAAAGTGCAGTATAAACAC
Source organism: Argopecten irradians irradians (assembly GCA_004382745.1). NCBI lineage: Eukaryota > Metazoa > Mollusca > Bivalvia > Pectinida > Pectinidae > Argopecten > Argopecten irradians. The sequence goes on from SAYR01034074.1 coordinate 453,301, forward strand.
CATGTTGCTTTTGAAAATATACGTCCTAATAAAGTGATTAAAGCTGCAAGGTGGCTAATTACAAACAGTGCTTTATTTCGAAATGAAAGCATAGTCATTAATGAAAACTGGGAGAGTGAAATGACGAATTTTAGTGTTGACACATCCAGTACTATAACAAATGATCCTGAAAACAAAAACGAGTATTATTCAGAATCAGAGAGTGACAATAGGACAGAGGAGGACAATTATGAAAACAGACCATCTGGAAATTTAGATACAGTATTGCATCCTGCAGACTTTAGAGAATTTAATGAAATTCTGTCTGTAGCTCCAGGTGAAGGCAACTGTCCACTTGGTCTTTTTCAGGACAAATATGCGGAATTTTTGTCTTTTCCAGGAATATATTGCGGACAGACACGTACGGACAATAATTTAATAATTTACGAAAAGCACCTGTTCACTATAGTACCATATGCAAATGGGAATTACGGAATGAAGACAGGAGGGTTGCAAATTGTTTACCAAATATTTTCTTTTAATTAAAAAAATTACAAATCAAACAACTTCAAGATAAGGTAACATTAGCAATGAGAAAATGCAAAACAAAAGACCAAAAAATAACAGCTGGTATGTTACTAAAACCTGGTCAAATTGATAATATCCTGAGACAAGATGATGGCTACAGAGTTTTACGGAACATGAGGGGATCACTACCTTATTGGGAACAAGCAAAAAAGGATGTATATGCAATGATAAGACAGTTAGGTTTACCAACTTGGTTTTGCTCATTTTCAGCAGCTGAAACAAAGTGGACACCACTTCTCTTTACTTTAGCAAAATTAAAATACAAAAAAGAGTTTTCAGATCAGGAATTAAACGATTTAAATTGGGAACAAAAATGTGATCTCATCAGGTCAGATCCTGTAACTTGTGCTCGATATTTTGATTTCAGAATACAGAAATTTGTATCCGACATATTGAAAAACAAATTGGCTCCTATTGGAACGATAGATGATTACTTTTATAGAGTAGAATTTCAGCAGAGAGGTTCACCTCATATACATATGCTGGTATGGATACATGGTGCTCCATTATATGGAAAAGACAGTAATGAAGTTATATCAAACTTTATTGATAAGTATGTCACTTGTGAAAGAAATGGGCGAATACCACAATTTGTTAATTATCAATCACATCGTCACGCCAGAACTTGCCGAAAGAAAGGCAAGGCAGCATGTAGATTCAATTTCCCCATACCACCATATCCGCAAACTTCAATCCTAGAGCCAATAAATCAAGATGAATGTGAAATACACAAAACATCAATTCCTGACTTAAAGAAAAGTTATGAAAAGATATGTCAGTATCTTAATTCAATGCAGACTGCTAAAGAAGGTGATGATTGTTCCTTTGAAGTATTCTTAACAAATATTGGAATGACTTTGGAAAAATATACTCTTGCAATAAGATCCTCATTGAAAAGCCCCAAGATTTTTCTGAAAAGATCCTTATCTGAAATTCGAATAAATAACTACAATGAAACATTGATTGAGGCTTGGCAGGCTAACATGGATATTCAGTATGTGTTAGACCCTTATTCTTGTGCATCTTACATTGTTTCATATATATCCAAGGGACAAAGGGGGATGTCAAACCTTCTACAAGAGGCCTGCAAAGATGCGAAAAGAAAAGGCAGTGATATGAAACAGCAAGTGCGATCAATAGGAAACAAGTTTTTGACACATGTTGAGATAGGCGCTCAAGAAGCTGTTTACTTGACACTTCAAATCCCATTAAGGAGGTCTTCCAGATCAGTTGTATTTGTAGATACAAATTCACCAGAAAATAGAACTGTGTTGGTAAAATGTTTACAAGATCTAGAACAGTTACCAGAGTCTTCCACAAACATCGAAATGGATAATTCATTAAAAAGATACAAGCGTCGACCTAGACAGATGGAAAACTGTTGCTATGCAGATTTTGTTGCAATGTACAATTTACAACCAAATAAAAGAGAAAAAAAGCAAAAGTTGATTTTTCAGAATGGTGAACTTCCTGAGTATGACTTTTCTGAAACTATTGATGATGACCCAGAACAAAATTCAGGTAATGAACCTACAACAGAAGATGTTGCAAAATGTAAAAAACTAAAAGAATTCATATTTCATGACGGCAGTATCATAAAGGAGCGAGAACATTCCAAAATACTTAGGTATGTAAGATTTAATATTGACACAGACAGAGAAAATCATTTCAGAGAACTCATAATGTTGTTCACTGCATGGAGAAATGAAGAGAAAGATCTATTAAACCAATGCACTTCATTTGAGGAAAGATACTTGTCAATTAAAGACGAAATTGAAAAAACGCGTATGCGATACGATCAGCATAAAGCAGCACTCGAATCTGCAAAATTGGAACTTGAACAATTTAACGAATGTGATGAAATAAATGATTTCGCACCATCATCACAACATGATAATGACTGTGATTCAGTTTTTCCTTGCACGTTATCACAACAATATGCACCTTTTAATCCAGGAGAGAAAGAAATTTGTGATTATGATATTGGAATGGATATTGGTATAATGCGTAAGCAAATCGAAATTGAATGTGAAAGTGAAAATGAAATGTCCGATGACGAGTTCCGCAAAATGATAAGGGCACTTAATGCCAAGCAAAAGCAGATATTTTATCATGTTTTACATTGGCATAAGGTCTTTGAATCTTCTCCTTTGTACCAATTCATATCTGGTGGTGCAGGTGTTGGAAAAAGTGTTGTCCTGCGAGCTATATATCAAACATTGAACAAGTATTTTAAGCATTTACGCAATGTTAACCCAGATGAAAAGAAAATACTGCTGTGTGCTCCCACTGGAAAAGCGGCCTACAATATTAATGGGAACACTCTTCACTCAGCATTTTGTATACCTATTGGAAAAGGTTTCTCATTTAAACCATTAGATATGCAACAGTTGAATACGTTACGATCAAGGTATTCAAAACTCAAATTACTCCTTATTGATGAAATTTCAATGGTTGGTAAAGGTATGTTTAATTTTATAAACTTGAGACTTCAGGAAATCATGGGTTGCAAAAAATTATTTGGAGGCATTAATGTAATAGCATTTGGAGATTTGTTTCAATTAAAACCTGTAATGGATGGATGGGTATTTTCAGAAGGTTCTGCATCATCAACCACTGACTTGTCAACACTTGCATCAAATATTTGGTGTGAAAACTTCCGTCTGTTTGAAGTAACTGATATAATGAGGCAAAAAGACGACCGTGAGTTTGCCAACATTCTAAATCGAATGCGGGAAGGAATTCATACTGAAGATGACTTGCAAATTTTGAAATCTAGACTTGTTAATGATACACAAATTGATTATCATGCAAGTGAAGGAAATCAAATTGACTTGAACACTCCTAGATTATTTACAACAAGAAAGGAAGTAAACACATACAATACGATAGTATTTAACAAAGTTGCATCTGAGAAAAAAACTGTTATTGAAGCCTTTGATGCTGTAATTGGTGATTTATCATTCAATGCCCAACAACACATTTTGTCAAAACTACCACTTGATAGTTCTAAAACCATGGGTCTTGCCAAATGGTTACATATAGCGGAAGATCTTCCAGCAGAATTGTGCATAAATGTAAATGTTACTGATGGACTTACAAATGGTACACCATGTCTTGTCAAAAAGCTTGATTATAGGGTTCAAGGTTCTCAGAGGTGCAGTATTATATGGGTACAATTTGAAAATAACACTATTGGTCAACTTGCCAAAAGTCACTTTAGACATTTGTATACAAAAGATATTTCATTAAATTGGATACCTATTTTAGAAATTACTAAGAAATTTTCGATGAATTATTACAAGTCATATCAAATCTCGAGAAGGCAATTTCCTATACATTTAGCAGCAGCAAAAACAATTTATAAAGCACAGGGGGCTACAATGAAATCAGCAGTAATTAATTTTGGAAATAGAAAAAACGATCACATGCACTATGTTGGTCTAAGTAGGGTAACATCTTTATCTAATGTTTATATATCAAATTTTAACGAAAAAAAGATATCGGTTTCAGAAAATGTTCAAAACGAAATGTTAAGAATGCGAAATAGTGGTTCATTTATGTGTGTCCCAAATTTGAATGAATTTAATGACACTAAAGTAGTATTCCATAATACTAGGTCTTTATATTTGCACTTCAATGATATACGTTCTGATGACAATTTAATGACTGCTGATATCCTTGTATTTTGTGAAAGTCGTCTTGGACCCCAAGATAATTCATCAGATTACACACTGCCAAATTTTTCTTTATTTCGAAAGGATTTCCATGTAGAGAATGAAACAGATAATCACAGAACAAATTATGGCATGGTAGTTTACACAAAATATCATCTTACGCATCTAATAATGGATTACATTAATTCTGTAGAATTCATTTCTTTTCGCGTATGTGAAAAAAATATTTCCTTGCAGTTCTGTTTTGTATATTCTTCACCTAAATCTTCTACACTAAAAAATTGGAAACAGTTTTTTTATCAATTTTCTCAATTTATTGATAAAAATATTCCTATTCTTATTATGGGAGACTTCAATTTTAATATAAATGAAAATAATGGCCTTGTTGCATATATGAATCAAGTATTTGGTTGCAATCAGCTAATTTCAACTATAACTACAGATTACAGTTCCTGTTTAGATCATATATACACAAACCTACAAGAAAATCACATTGAAAAATTTGGCGTTTTGGAATCATATTTTTCCGATCACAAACCTATTTTTATTATTTTAAAATAGTTTTAACTGTTTAAACAATACAAGTACTCCTGCATATTTGCAGTATTTATCAGGTAAGTAAATATAATTTCCATGAATCATTTCTCTCGTTAATTCTTAATTTGCTGGGGAAATACAATCCTCTTTAGCAGTGTGTGGTAATACATGTACCAGGGCAATTTTTAAAATTGGGGTGTCTATTAGGGCCCTGCATCAATATCTACGCAACTGGGCCCAGTAGTTTAATCAAGTCCATCTGTGTGCCTACCCATTTCTTATTTATTTTTAGAAAATTGCAATCATAGTTTAAAAGATTTTTTTCTAATAACAACTGTTTGCATGTACATATTCCTTTCTAATGTACAGCTGTTTTCCAGTTTGAAAAGGAATAATTAGTTTTTTATATGCCCGTTTATTATGTATCTTCAGATGATGTCAATTCAGAAGTTCCTCCAGGCTGACAAACCACTACCGTACAACAAACCACTAAGAGCAAAAATAATACTAGCTGGTGATCCTAAGAACTATAGAAACGACAAAGGTGAAGATAGGCAGTTTATGAGATGTGCTATTGCTGATTCTACCACTGCAATTCTCACAACCATTTATGATCCTGACAAATTCAAGTTTTTCCAGACAGGAAACAGTGTCATTATTAGAAATTTTATCAATAAATCAGACAACTTTGTAGTTACACGAAACTCAAAAATATCAAACACAGCCGACATGGATGTTCCACCAGAAGTGTCTCAGCAAGCTGAAGCAATACTGAACCCACCACCTCCACCATTAATCCCGCTAGCTGCAGCAAAACTCTCACCAACCAAACAGAGATTGACTGTTAAAGGCAAAATAATACAGGTACATGTAATAGCCACACGTAGAAAAATATTCACAGCAAATTATGATTTAAAGACACAAGTTTTTGAACTAATGCAGTAACCCAATTTCAGGTCTTTCTTGTTTGATTGTTGACTCTGTAAAATAATTATTTATGAAATGCTTACATAATAATGGGTCATTTTTTTTAATATTTTCAAATACATGTATTATTATTTAGGTTGACCAAACCCAAAAAGTGCCAGTGAAGGGGGTTCAAGTCATTGTCCGCAACATCACCCTTAAGGACAATGCAGATGTAGCCAAAGTTGCATTGTGGCGTGACATCGCAGATTCAAAGCTGGAGACCGGTGACCATGTAAAGATAACGAACGTGGTAGTCAATCACTACAAGGAAGAAACATCACTGTGCACAACAAACATTTCATCAATAGAGGTAAGTGCACACTTGGGAATCTGGGCAATATGCACTTAGGAATCATACCAAATTCATAACATTATTAAACAATGTTTTATAAAAATCATTAAATTTTGATCAGAGTTGTTTACCTACATATCATAACTGTAGAGCTATAATTTTCATCACATTTTGTTAAAACTTAATTCACGTGTTTGTGTTTACCATAGCTTGAATCAGTTTGAATTTCTGCGTGGTCACTCAAAGGTCAAGGTCATTATTACTAAAAATACAATTTCATGAAATATTGATTCTGGTCAGTAATCAACAGGAAGTTGCAAGACAAAACATCAATGTCAAAGCGTCAAGGCTCAAAGTCATGGGGTCAAAGTCTAATTGAAAAAAAAAACATTATGAAGGAAAGTTGGTTTGGTTTGATTGTTTAACGTCCTATTAACACAGAAAGGTCATTTAAGGACGGGGTCAAATAAAATAGCAGGTTGCATGTCACAACATCAAGATGATGGGGTCAGAGGTCAAGGTCAAATTGAACATTCCTTTTAGTTAACATTTTGTTATAACAGTATGTAACAGAGTTATTCAGAATGAAACTGAAAGTAACGTGAGAACAACTCAAAGGTCACAGGTCAGTTTAGAATTTAAAATATACATAGCTTCTCGTAAATGTTTTTTATAGGAATGTAAAACAAAATGTGTGAGGTCAAAATGGGATACATGCCAGTCAATAATCAAGTAATTAAGTCAAATATCATGGTTTCAACTAAAAATGCTTCATCTATAAAAGGGCCTAATATGAAAGGCCTTTTGGGCTTTTCTAGTGTGTATAGTTACATGGTAATTCATTGCTTTCTTAATTTAATATTGTTTCCTCTTCCAGACTGTGGATCCAGAACCTGAAAAGAAAGTGACCACAATCATAGGATATACATCTGAAACTGATGACATCACATTCACAGTGGATGATCATGATGAAGTCCTAGACCTTACAATCCCAAAAACTGCCTTTAAAGACAGGTTCAATTTATCTGATGACTTGGACGAGTTGGACAATTTCTTGAAAGAACTATGCAATCAACAATTGACATTTACTGTCATGGGAGGTGCAATCCAGGAAATGGAAACCGACTTCTAAGTGCCTACCAATATATTCCTTGCATGAATATTATTTTTTCTTCCTACATAGGCAAAATGACCTGAACTAAAATTTACCTGAATTTCTAGTCAAAAAAAACAAAAATTCTGGTGAAATTGACTCAATTTTGGGATAATGTTTCTTAAAGTCAATTAACTTTTTGTTTAAAAGCTTGTTTGAAAACTTTTGTTTTTCTTATTAATGTAAAGCTAAACTACTTTATGCTTTGTATTACATAGTATTTTGATATTGTTTCTAATCATTTATACCTTTATGCATCCTAAAACATATTTTATCACACAATACCAGGGTGTATATTATTATCATGGTATCGAGCAATTGACTTGAACCTTCCTGTAGTTAAATTACCAAATATTATGCAACATACCATTTGCCTTGTATGCTATTGTTTATGGTGTAAGCTGTTTATAGCTATAAGTCCCATTCAATGTTTTAGCAACCTCTTAAATCAAAAAGACAAAAATGGAGACACTAAAATGTGCAGGCGTCATTTTACATGCAACATAGCTCTATGTTATTAATGTATGACAATTTTTTAGTTTTGAATAATTTTATTTCTTGTTTTATATCCAAATACTTGGAACAAGTATTCAACAATATGAGGTGCTATGACTTATTACATGGTATTGAGAATTTGTCATTTTGCAATTGCCAAGAAATGTACTTTTCAAAATGCATACTTTACAATATTGATATTTTTTGTTATTTTCATAAAAATCAACCAACTCAATTTGTATGCAAATGAGTCATAAAGATGCTATAAAGTGAAATTCTCAGTAGGTGTATTAGATTTAGAAAACCCTATAATCAATGTGCATTTAAATATGATAGTAGTTAAATTGTGCCAAATATAACCAATATACTCTTTGCTTTGTATACTATCATTTATTATATAACCCATAAGGTTTGTCAGTGTTCGTATAGATCTCTTAAAAACCTTGAATTTTATGTCTCTTGAATCTTAAATTTGAAGCATTGTCATGAAAATCCTTGAAAATCAGTAGTCTTACAGAAACCCTTGAAAATCTCAATATGGAAAGGATTGCATACTTGTTGGGTAACTTGACTTCTAGTATAGGAATGTTTTGTTTAATAATTGCAATATATGTTATTTTGGAGATTCCTTATTTTTGTGGTATCACTTCTATCAATCTTCACAAAGAAACCCTTTAATTTTTTAAAATTGTCTTGGGAAAAAAACTAAAACTTCTCGAGTTTGGTTTAAAGTGAATCCTGTTTAGGTCACATAAAATGCTGCAGTCTCTAACTTTTTTTATTTTGGGAAAGATCTACCAGTAGTTTACTAAAAGGTAGGTATGTCGAAAGCATTGACAAATCGTGTTAATTATTACCTTTTTTTTGCAGAAATCTTAAAAATGCCTTACATTGTATTGTATCAATTACAAACCATGCATTTTCTTCAAATACACCTGTTTCCTCTGCATGTCTAGTCAATAAAATTTTAAATTCCATAATTTGTCTGCCTTTTATATAGCCTGTCTTTCATACTGGGCATTATGGTATGGCATTTTCCGAACATCTGTCTAGAAACTTGCTAGTCATCAGTCTTGTGGTCGTTATCATCATTAGGATCAATCTTCCTTGAAATGTTCAGAATGACTATACATGTTTGATGTATTCTATTGGTTGGACGACTTTTAAAATGGACATTATGACCAAAACCCATATTTGATGAGTCATATTATGGTATAGTGATGTCCGTCCGTCTGTCTGTGAGCAATTGATTGTCATCGCTGTAACAGCTATATTTAATGATCGGATTATGATCAAACTTTACACACATGTTCAGCTAATAACTGGTTGTAGCTCGGATAAGTTTGAAAGTGGATATTATCGGCCAAAAACTGAAGGTCATATACAAGAATAGATCAAATAATGGATATTCTTTCATCACTGTAGAAGCTATATCTTTCATCATATTTTGTAAAAACTTACTGCTGTGTTTGTTTAGACTGTAGCTTGGAAAAGTTGGAATCTTGATATGGTCATTCAAAGGTCAAGGTCACTGTTACTAAAACTATAATTTCTCTAAGTGGTGATTCTGGTCAATATTTTGTTACAACAGTTGAATCAAAACTGGTCAGAATCAAACAGGAAATCATGCCAGGTCATGGGGTCAATGTCAAATTGAAAATTCCTTCCAGTCAACATATTGTTATACATCATGTAACATTATGAAGTAAAGTTGGTCAGAATGAAACACACAGGAAGTTTTGTGACAAAAATAGGAGTCATGGAGAAATGACATTGGTATTGATCCTCAAACAAATCTCGCAAAATTAAATTTAAAGAAGGCGAATCAGATCGATTCTGCCTAAAGCAAACAATTCCTTGTTATCATTCATATACTCTCAAATTAAAATGACATCAGTTGCCACTTTAAAGTGACATGTGCATCACAATCAGTCACCTGGGCTCGTATGCATAAAAAATCTTAGCAGATATTTCAGTATTTTCTTAATTGTTTGATTTAATATTGAAGTATTTATAATCAAAATATGAAGGTAAATTTTTAACAGTTTTCTGGAATTAAACCTCTCATCTGAAATTCAGTGGCATTTTAAGAAATTGGTTTACATGTCAAATGTTGCAGTAATCTGCTTAAGTCAAATCTTAGCTAAGAATTTTTATGCATACGAGCCTAGATCTACAACTTCCAAAAACTAAATGAAAAAGAATTATTTTCCCCGACTTTCAGCGCGTTCAGCGCTTTGATTACTAAAGCAGTTGCCATGACAATCACCACAAATGTGTGTACAATTACAGTTTAGTAAAGCAGTTGCCATGTCGGCTGATATGGGCCATCGTAGAAATGATCACTCATGTAAGGTCCTATATATACAAGAGCTTTGTTTGGTTTGGTTTGACTAGTTTAACGTCCTTTAACAAGATATTTGTTACTAAACCATTAACGTTAGAACACTATGTATAATATCTACTTACTACCTCCTTTGAATTTACATTTTATTTTACAGTTTATTAAAATGTTATAGATATCCAGCAGTCACTCCTTTTATGTATGCTGATAGTACTAACCTGCAATCTGGATCAGTAACAGAAAACATATCGGGGTAGTGTTTCGCCAGCCCATCTATTCAACAAATCCCTTGTGATTCTGATATCGCTTTTTACCCGGAAGAAATACACACGAATTTATAAAAATGACAAAACCTTGTGTCATACCCGACCGCTTAAAATGAATACAATCTCGCACAATAACAACTTGTGTAATTTAACACCTTTGGCTAGTTTACCAACACATCCGTCTTGATATCAAAATTATAATACACAAACACCTACATTTGAATTATTTTACACGGTATTCAGAACATAAAGAGCTACAATCCTCAATTATCCTGATTAATGGAGTTCCAGCTGCAGTGTTACATCACTGCAGTATATAGGGGTATTTTTTATATATATGTATACTATATATTATTGACAGAACGTCAAACTCCTGTGGTTACATACATGCAGCTAACGTATGTGTCAATGGTGTGCCCTTCTGTCCCTATACCTTCCGCTGTAGTACTCCCACAATAGGGAGACAGATTTGAGACCTGTGTTCGTACGTCGGTAAGCATGCATTACGTTATCAGATGAAAGCCATTACCATTAATTATATCCTATAAGTTACAAATTTTCAGCTGTGATTCCTTTGGTGTATGATGGCATACAACGTAGTGCCAACCTGCTATCTTATGTATCAATAGTATACATATAATAGTTTGATCATTCCCTTTCAAAATCGATTTTTCTTTGTCATTTCCGAAAGAAAGATAAAATATGTTTATATTACATAACATGCATTGCATTTTCATTTTTTGTGCATCAAAATATTTGATTGATTAAATATCTGCATTTTTTATTGGTATGAAATTGTGCTGTTGATTTCTGTTTGTTTTTGTTTTTGTTTTTGTTTTTTTGCTATTTTATACTATGATACCAAGATAATAAATGAAAATTTGGATTATACATGACAGGTTTCAATTAACTCACACGGGTACAATAACAATGTAAAACGAGCCCACCTAAACCTAGCTGTATTTATGTACCTCTTTTTACTGTTGTCTTCGCCCATCGTTTCATTATTGTTACTTGACTTGGAAAATAGAGAATATTTTTTCGTGATGAATACCACTAATATTTTATCGATTGAGGTGGAAACTTTGTTATTTTTCACGGGTGCGTGATGTTAAAACCTGTGTCAATGTGATAGAGTTTCTGTCGATCGAAATAAGTACTTACAATCAGTTCAGCTCTGCTCTGTAGCACATTTTTGTACGATATTTTGGAAGTGTGTCATCTAATATATGGTACAGACGATGGTCGGTAATATGACAAAACTGAATATTTAGATTATAATTCACAAAAATAAATTGTCGTGAACATATTTGAACTTAAAATACCATTTGTCTTTCAACTGTTAAAATTTGTAAAATCAAAACGCAGCAAAAAGTCATAGTACATGGAATTGAGAGTGTAAAAACTATGCGTGTTAAATGATGTACGAGCATTACTACATCGGAGCCGTTAAAATGCATTCACGTAAAATATGGATAATAAACAAAAACTTTAAACCTTTGAGGTTTCAGTCTCTTTTCAACATATAGATCAAGAAGTTATGAGATTTTCAAATAAAATTATCAATATCTGTAGAAATTTGTTAGTTGCAAATTTTGTCAAAAAATTACATTTCTATTCTGAGATTTTTATATGCGGATTTTAAGAAATATTACGAGGGCTTTAATCAGCTTAAATAACGACAAATCTTTATAGGGATAATTTGATAATCTTTTATTTTCTTATTAGATTCATCGTCTAAATATTGGTTTTCTTCTATTCGTCTATTTTCTTATTAAACTCAGTATTATCCTTAGAATGAATTTTTGGTTGATTCATCATATTCCTCTGCATTCACATCTCTAGCATTAGACTCATTAAACACTTTGAATGTTATACTAGATGATTTATCCTCCGAATGTTCGTCATGTATTTTGTTGTTCAAGGGATCAATAAACTTTTCACTACCAAGTACGTATTTACTCTGAGCGTCCTCGTGGGGGTCATACGCTTCTTGTATTTTGTCGTTGAATTCCATATATGGAAGAGCGTCCTCGTGGGGGTCATGCACTTCTTGTCCTTTGTCGATGGATTCCATATAAGGAAGAGTGTTCCCGTAGGTGTCATGCGCTTCTTGTCCTTTGTCAATGAATTCCATAAAAGTACTTTGAACAATAACATTGTTTGTCGGATGATACAAGGGATATGTTATGCGCTTTTTCATATCCTCCTCGCCATCGTTCGTTTGCGAACAGAGTAAAGTAAGGTATTCCTGAGCCTCCTCAGTGCTGTCATACGAAGCAAATCCGTGGGTGTCTCTCATGTGAGGTGAAGATGAAGACGCCATCTCCATGTCATTACCGTAGGACTGCCGTCTTCCCCCTTCTGTTGGATGTCCATGTCTGAACGAGGAACAAAATATACAATTTTGTTATAAAAGGACCTCACCAAGTATGCGGAAATATGATAACCATTATATAATGTCATGTGATATTTCTTCCTTGAGTATTTAAGACTAAGAAAGACAGTATTACTTTTCAGAACCCATAACGTCTTATGACCATCAGTTTGTGCCTGCAGAAGCTGTCGAACTCGTTTTCAGGATACAGACAGCTGAATTGATACACAGTTGTATTCTCCACCAAACATCTTCGTCAACAACTGGGCAATTATTAGATACTTAAACAGGTTTTTTTTAGAAATTTCGATTCAAAATTACCTGGGTTGAAATATGCATCGGTGTCACATTCTTATTTCGAAATGGACACCGTGTGAGATTGTATTTGACAAGACATTAAGAAGATTAGTATACAATCTTTCGTGGAAGCATTACCATAAAAGTAGAAGATAAAGCTTACCTGAACCATAGAACAAAGCCGATGACAATAACAATAGGAACCATTGCAACAACAGGAATTGCTACCATATCTAAACAAAAGTATTCACTCATAGTTATGTACAACCGATGGATGAATTGGAATAGCAACGTTGAAAAGGAAAGGTAAATGCACAATGTTATTTCAAGTTATTTAAAATTTCCGTCTAAGATTAAACATCTAATACTTACCAAAACCATATTGAAAGTCAAAGTTTAATCAACAAGCAAAGTAAGGAATCACATTTCATAAGTACTAAGAATAGAATACTCGAATTGTGCTACAGTATCCGAAATACAAGTCTAGGTCAACTCTGTTTCATGTTACAATAACATAACGCAATATTCACTCTAGTGTTTAATTGATTTGGGAAGTTAAAATACAATATTCAATTTAAATATTCATTCAATCATTAAACCACTTTATTTTCAAGTGAGAGAGATAGACGTGTTCGCGCTATGTCGCGAGAGAGTTCGAACGCTAATTCAATTGTTTCTTAGAGAAGTCTTTACATGAATGTATGATTTTCAGCGTCATTCAAGTTATGTATTCGAGAATTTATTGAAAATAAGACGTAAAATATTGTGAACGCAAAAATAATGCAGTTTACAGTATTAGTGTATCTTTATTAGTTAATGCTCTACGATATACTTACAGACTGTATTATCATCTGGCGGTTGTGTTATTAGATCACAAGGTGTCACTGTTGATGCTATTTGATCCGTAATTGCTATCCCCAGATAAGTATTAGATGTATTTGTAACATCTGACAGGGCCACATAACTGCTTGTCGTGGTCAATGTTGATACCTGTGGTAACTGTGTGACATTTCAGCTGTACGAGTTGATGAGGTATTGGATAATGTCTCAGACTGATAGCATTCTATTGCAAATGTAGTATTTGGGCAACAATATTTCACTGACATTCTTAGGTTTCTCGTTGTATCGATATCATTATATTGTATACGTATATTAAGACTACCATTTGAGGTAACGATACAGGAACACCTTGTTATTTCATTAGCTCCAACCTCTGGAGTTTTCAGGATTACTGTGTCTGATGTCACAAGGCTGTCCGTACACATTGTGATGTCTGAAAAATTCAATAATAGGCCCTACGTGTCATGTTTAAAATCGACCAAAATATCTTGAAAGTAGACTGAAATAAACTATAGGGTTGCTCATAAGTACATACAATCATATGTTACATGTTACATTTAGCTATCAGCTGCTCCGCAAGCATCAAATCTGTACCTGCATTATTTTTACACATCCTTGTGTCTGATCCCCGAGTTACATGTACCAAGGACAGCGGCGGAGACAGTATGAAGTGTAAAGATATTGTAAAGTACAGTACATTTACGATACTGTAAATGAATATTGTTGCTTACCTTGGTTAAAAGTGCCTAGATCACTTCATGAGAGGTAAGCAAATATGACTCAAGATAATGAATCAGTCTATTTGCAAAATATAGATTATCAAAAGTGTCAAGATGCCATGTATTATATTTGTAATCATTTCCGTTATTCTACTCCAACCAGTGACAATTGTAATTATCATAAAGGAAATTATTTAAATTATGAGTTGTTAAAAGCTCACATGTCACGTTTTCCGATACTGCTCCATCTGAACAATGGCTTCCTTTCGTATCTGAAAGAAGCATTTACACATGTAGTTTTACCATAATAGGCTAAACCGACATAGGACCACAGGCGATAAATAAGAACAAATATAAACTTATACATGGGGGATATACGGTGCATCGTAACAAAGGAAATATCGCATATCATTTTTTCTCGAACCCATGCACAAAATGCATATTTCAAAGGAAGAAGGTTAGCAGATCCTCATAGGAAGATATTTCAATAATATATATATCGCCCCATTCAGGGGAGCTCTTCAGACTCACCATCTGAACCCATGCACAAAATGCATATTTCAGAGGAAGAAGGTTAGCAGATCCTCATAGAAAGAGCTCCCTTTAATGGGGCGAAAGCGCTCACTAATCAGTCGTTATTGTTTTTATTTCTTATATATTTCGTCTGTAAGGACTTTTCTTTAAATTATATATATATATATATATATATGTGTGTATGTATAGTCGTACTTAATATTAAACATGTATAAACAGTGAGAGCAGTATGTTTTTAGATATACGTATGTATTTGTTTTGCATATCTATGGAGTATACACGGTATAGAATGACGGCGGGGTACCTATTTATAGAATAATGCTAGAAACCGGTTATGTTATTTATACACGTAATAAAGCACACAGATATATATAAACACCACCGTGGCAAGGTACAGTATAGTGCAACTCTATAGAATACAAATTATATTTAGACTTCAGCTTAGGTTTACAATGGAGAATTGGCCTATATCCCAAAACATTCCATAACTCAAACATTACATGAGTTACATGCACAGATGCATTTGTATATGTGAAGCAGATTTCAATATGATTTATTTTAATGTTATATTTAAATTTTGAAGAGATTACGTTTTGAAAAATAATATACATTTAATAATGTATAATTTACACCAATTAAAACAACCTCATGGTAATGTTTCAGACATTTAGTTTAATGCTGATTTGCAGGAAAACATTACTTATTTATTTCTATATTTGTACTTATGATAAAATATCAAAAGAGTATAATTTCTTTAAATAAATAAAAAAAAAACATAGCAATAAACCTAAAACATCCATGACCTAGTTATAGGATCACCTTTAATACACACTTGAAAGTGAAGAGTTCGATTCCTGGTTAATGGTATTTAGTAGCTAGCAGCATACATAACTGTTTACATGCCTGTCTTTCTGATGCACGAAGAAACAGCAACGAAAATAAACCAACTTTGCTTCCATGACTCCGGGTTGAAGTGTAATAATAACATGAAAAATCCAGCGTGCTATAAATAACTTACATGTAATTTCCGGCGGATCACTGTGTCAATTTACACAAAAGTACCATTTTTATCAATTTAGAATTTGTAAATGCTACCTAACATGTGTATCAGACTTCGTTACACTGTGGATACAATTACATGTTCAGTTGTTGATAGCCACTCTCCACCTATCTCAATTACAGAGTCATAGGTGTTTCTTTGTGACACTGTCCCTCCTAATCTGAATATATCTGAGGAACAGCAAGACGATTTTCATTGGGCTTGAAAAGCTGGTTAGCGGGTTGAATTGAACATATTGCGTATGTTAGACAATATTACTTTATTACGAGGAATCTGCTTGTTAGCTCAGTTTCTTATTATTTTTCTGCGACGAACGTTTATCTATCTTTTGTTCGTTATCTATCGTTCGAACACGAAGAAAAGGTCAATGCTGTCAGAATATTTAAAAGAAAAGTTTATAATAAATAAAATAGCATAATAAAAAGTTTTTATTTCAGATTTTTTTCCTTTTTTTATTACAGGTGAACCGAAATGAAGTATATGAGCACTTATTCACGTACTACGTGAAACCCGATAACGTTTGTGCGGGACTACATGTTGTATCTCCAGTGGTGATGGAACGTAAACTATTTGTAAATCTTCCCGCTGAAATGAACGTTAGCGGGAATATCATCTTTTGACGTCATTTAGTCACTAATAGAAACAATAGTTCCGCCACATACATTATCAGGTATCATGTGGTACGTGAATATTCATATTTATCAAAAACAAGTTATATATAATAATCAAATATTGACTATAAATTTCCAGATAAATATGAATTGCTTTCAGCATAGACAGCTAATAGGAGAAAGATCAATTGCAAAACAGGAGGATAACATTTTAGTGTAGAATTAGTTGTCTGCCTTATAGATTTACTACTAGAAAAATTCCAAACTCTAACAAGGCTCTTAACAGGCTAAGCGCTGTATACATGTATATATAATCAAAAGATAGATAACGTCGTCGCAGAAAAATATATAAGAAACCTGAGCTAACAAGCCAGTTTCCTCGTAATAAAGTAATATTGTCTACACATACGCAATATGTTCATTCAACCGTCTAACCAGTTTTCGAGCTTTCTGTTTGTTTCATACTCGGAATATGTTATGCTCCTATGACCAGAAATTGTCAGACATCTCAAGTTTGCACGGTTGACAATATGAAATAAGCCAATGAAATCGTCTTGCTGTTCCTCAGATATATTCAGATTAGGAGGACAGTGTCCCAAAGAAACACTATGACTCTGTAAATTGAGATAGGGTGGAGAGATGGCTATCAACAACTGAACATGTAATGTATCCACCAGTGTAACGAAGTCTTGAATACCACATGTTAGGTAGCATTTACAAATTCCTAAATTGATAAAAATGGTACTTTTGTGTAAATTGACACAGTGATCCGCCGGAATTACATGTAAGTTATTTATAGCACGCTGGATTTTTCATGGTTATTATTACAACTTCAACCGGAGTCATGGAAGCAAAGTTGGTTGTTATTTTCGTTGCTGTTTCTTCGTGCATCAGGAAAGACAGAGCATGGTAAACAGTTATGTATGCTGCTAGCTACTAAATACCATTAAACCAGGATCGAACTCTCACTTTCAAGTGTGTATTAAAGGTGATCCTATAACTAGGTCATGGATGTTTTAGGTTTATTGCTATGTTTTTTTTTATTTATTTAAAGAAATTATACTCTTTTGATATTTTATCATAAGTACAAATATAGAAATAAATAAGTAATGTTTTCCTGCAAATCAGCATTAAACTAAATGTCTGAAACATTACCATGAGGTTGTTTTAATTGGTGTAAATTATACATTATTAAATGTATATTATTTTTCAAAACGTAATCTCTTCAAAATTTAAATATAACATTAAAATAAATCATATTGAAATCTGCTTCACATATACAAATGCATCTGTGCATGTAACTCATGTAATGTTTGAGTTATGGAATGTTTTGGGATATAGGCCAATTCTCCATTGTAAACCTAAGCTGAAGTCTAAATATAATTTGTATTCTATAGAGTTGCACCATACTGTACCTTGGCACGGCGGTGTTTATATATATCTGTGTGCTTTATTAGGTGTATAAATAACAAAACCGGTTTCTAGCATTATTCTATAAATAGGTACCCCGCCGTCATTCTATACCGTGTATACTCCATAGATATGCAAAACAAATACATACTCTGATTATATTCTAGAAAGTTCTATAACCTAAATCAATGATATGACCTTCATAGGATGTATTGATAAAAAAAGCTATAGGAGTTATCTCCTTATCTCATAACTACATGTTTTAGTGTCATACATAACACACCCCTCCTTAAAGAAAAGAAAAGTTTTCTTGAAAAGGAAACTTTCTTGACATATCAAAGTAATATTTAAATCCTTGATAAAAGCATCTGCTAGAATATTGTCTTTCCCTTGGATAATGTTTGATGTCAAGATTGTAATTCTTGCAAAGTCAAACTCCACCTGAGAATTCTTTGATTTTTGTTTTCATTTTTCCAATGAATGTTAAAGGGTTGTGGTCGGTGAAGACCACACAGGCACAACTGTAGTGCAGAGATACACATCAAATTGGTTCAAGGCCAAAATCAACGCTAAACATTCTTTCTCAATGGTGGAATAATTTCTCTGGTGTTTGTCAAACTTTTTCGAGAAATAACAAATTGGATGGTCAATTTGTTCAGTACCTTCTTGCATCAAAACAGCACCAACACCTACATCACTGGCGTCAACAAACAGTTTAAACTGTTTATTAAAATCTGAAGCAGTCAGAACTGGTGAGTTTGATAGTATGGCTTTCAATTTCTCAAATGCAGACTTACATTCGTCTGACCAAACAAATTTGACATTTTTCTTTAACAAAGCAGTAAGTGGAGCTGCTATAACAGAGAAATTTTGACCAAAATTTCTGTAGTATCCAGCCATACCAAGAAAACCTCATCAGCTCTCTCTTGCCTCCAGGAGCTGGAAAATCTATAATTGATTCTACT
>SAYR01034074.1:473615-525042 GCA_004382745.1 Argopecten irradians irradians
CAGGGCTCGTATGCATAAAAAATCTTAGCAGATACTTCAGTATTTTCTTAATTGTTTGATTTAATATTGAAGTATTTATAATCAAAATATGAAGGTAAATTTTTAACAGTTTTCTGGAATTAAACCTCTCATCTGAAATTCAGTGGCATTTTAAGAAATTGGTTTACATGTCAAATGTTGCAGTAATCTGCTTAAGTCAAATCTTAGCTAAGATTTTTTATGCATACGAGCCTAGATCTACAACTTCCAAAAACTAAATGAAAAAGAATTATTTTCCCCGACTTTCAGCGCGTTCAGCGCTTTGATTTCTATAGTTATTTTGTTCGCCCGTGTAGATAATGTTAATTTAATTGTTCTCAGACTGAGGAATTGCTATATGACTCTGAGGTAACGTAGTAAATAAAAAGGAATTGTTATGTGGTGTTCACTTTTGAGTACCAGTAGATATAGTTACAAAACTATAATTATGGGATATTATTAATTTGTTTCTTAATGATTTTTTATGATTATATTTTCGACGATTTTACGTTTGTCAGATATTCAGTAATTGTTGATATATATTTATTCCCTGCAATACAAGAATGCATGTATTATATATCTGTGTATGGATCACTTATGTTGTGTTTTGTGGTTGTATGTTTTTGTGTTGTGTGTTGTTTGTTTGTGGTGTTGTTTGTTTGTGGTGTTGTTGTGTGTTGTTTTGTTGTTGTGTGATGTTGTGTTGTTATGTTATGTGGTGTTGTTGTGTGTGGTTGTGTCATGTTATTGTGTTGTGTGTCATTGGTGTGTTGCTGTGTGCTATGTGGCTGTGTTTTGTGTTGTGTTGTGTGTGTTGTGTTGTTGTTCCGTGTTTGTGTAATGTGTTGTGTGATGTTTTTGTGATGTGTTGTTGCGTTATGTTGTGTACTGTTGTGTTTTTGTCGGGTGTTGTGTTGCTGTGTATTGTTGTGTTGTTAGGTGTTGTTGTAATGTTGTTGTATGTTGTATTGTGGTTGTGTTGTGTAGTGTTGTTGTATGATGTTTTGTTGTGTGATTTTGTGTTGTGTTATGTTGTGTTGTGTGTTTTTGTGTTGTTTATGGGTGGTGTTGTATTGTTGTTGCGTGGTTGTGTGTTGTGGTTGTGTTGTGTTATGTGTTGTTGTGTGATGTTTTGTTGTTATGTTGTGATGTGTTGTGAGGTGTGTTGTGTTTTTGTGGTGTTGTGTGTTGTTGTTGGGTGGTGTTGTGTTGTTGTTGCGTGTTTGCGTGATGTGTATTTGTGTTATGTTGTGTGATGTTGTGTTGTGTTGTGTGATGTTGTGTTGTGTGATGTTGTGTTGTGTGATGTGGTGTTGTGTGATGTTGTGTTGTGTGATGTTGTTTGACGTTGTGTTGTGTGATGTTGTGTTGTGTAGTGTTGCTGTTGGATGTTGTATTGTTGTTTCGTGGTTGTGTGCTGTGATGTTGTTGTGTTGTGTGATGTTTTGTTGTGATGTTGTGTCGTCTTGTTGTGTAATGTTGTCTTGTGTTGTGTGTTTTGTGATGTTGTGTTTAGTGTGATGCGTTGTTATGTTGTGTGATGTTATGTTGTGTGATGTTGTTTGATGTTATGTTGTGTGATGTTGTTTGATGTTGTGTTGTGTGATGTTGTGTTATTTTGTTGTGTTTTGTTGTGTGATGTGATGTGTTGTTGTGTGGTGTTGTGTTGTGTAGTGTTGTTGTGTTGTTGGTGTGTTGCTGTGCTGTGTGGTTTCGTGGTGTTGTGGTGTCGTGTTGTGTTGTTGTGTAAAAACGAGTTCTTATGGGGTCACTTTTCAACGGGGTCTATTTTCAACGGGTCGGTGTAAAAAGTGCGCTGGAATTCAGTTTTCAACGGTTTTCGGGGTCATTTTTCAACGTTGAAATATGACCCGAGGTCAGTTTTCAACGGGGGTCCATTTTCAACGTTACACCGGCCAAAATCTTTCACTCGGGTTGAGATATCCCTGTCCGCTTCACAGACCCATGTAAGATTCTATTAATCTACGACGAGCCATGACAGTTCAGCCAAATACATCCCTGTGTAACGTTTTCCAGCTCAATATCACTTAATAGTGATGCTGGTATGATTTTTTATGTTTAAATACTTCGGTTTGCGAGCTTGTTTTATCACTTTAATAAGTGTTAAACTCGTAATTAACGAACTTTGTGACCAGTGGTCAAGCTGAGCCTTCGTGGTTCATGACGGAGAAGCCCGTCAGCGGACAACTTCTAGAATTTGATTTTGTCGGAGAAATTCTTGGAAACATGGAGCCTTTGCCAAGGCCTACTGACGGGCGGTTATAACGTTGGGAAACAAATTGCTATACGCACCAGGATTCCGACTACGTGGTCGATATTTATAAAAATTATAATAAATGAGGAATATCAGTATATCAGTATATATTGAATCTGCTGCTGTGTGCCCATACACTGGATATTGGTACCATATGAATCGAGTGTACGCTATTCCAACTGCGCACGCGATACCGGAAGTCACCGCCTTACACCGTCTCATATATGTTTCCGGTTTAAAAAGATTTTGACGTGATTTAGTGACAGCAACCTTTTAAAAACATATACTGCGAGATACCTGTCAGCGAAGTTCTACTAATATGAATTTAAGGCAAAGCCTCAGAAGAGCGCAGCTTCAAGTACTTATAAAAATGTAAATATAGTTAGGATTATAACCTCAGATTAAAAACTGTTTTATCTTGTAGTCCGATCATTTATTTTTAGTAAATGCTATTCTTCAATATTTGTGTCTAGCAGTCGTCATATACAGGTCAGAAAGAAATATTCAACTGGATCTCTCCAATGCGGAAAACTTGGCAACATGCCATATATCAAAAATGCGCGGGAATATGTGGCGTCATCTTTAGCACCAAACTTTCTGACGTCACGGCTGACGGCGCCGTGCACTTGACAACACACAGACAGTATATCATTTTGACCAGTACATTTATTGTGTCGTTCTTATCCTTGTGTAGTTATCTAAAACTACTTACGATAATTTCGAAGTGTATGCTGGTGATACGTTTTGCCTACAGAGAAAATTTAAAATCTCGTCGTGCTGATAACGAGAATTAAAACATGGCTGCCTGCATGGAGGCGCGAGACTTTTCCCGCGGGACACGATTTCAAAGTCCAAGGGTTACTGGAATGTATTGGAATCTTTACGCTTACACACGTGTTATGGTTAGTAGAGCTTCGCTCTACGCGGCCTTCGGCCGCGCAGAGAGCTGCGCTCTTATAAATTAACAACAGTGACATTAAAGAGTGCTAAACAAAACTTCAAGCGGTGTGACATACAAACTCTTGCATCGGTCACGGTATTCTAATTAAGCATCTGACCGACTTTGGAAACTTCCGGAACAAATACAATGCAAATCAGGTTTATATAGTCAATAAAAGAAAAGATGATGTACCCCAGAAAGTGTCTTTAAGTCAGATCTGGCCGGACGTGTTTACTCTAATTGGTATAATTCATTCGTCATAACTGGTTTTCACTCTGCTGTAAAATGTGTGACACTCTAATAAATAAAATATTGTATTGTGTTATTGGTAATAACTTTTGCCCAATCCTCTTGTCAATTATTTTGGACAATAAAATATGTTTAAACTAAACTACGGATTAAGTTTGCGATCCAAGGGTCTTACGCGAAATACCTTACTCTACCTACCTCTCTGTACCTTAAGTATCATTAAAGACATCACAGATTGTGTGTGCAACACGTTCTGACAAGATATAACGTATATTGAAATAGTCTCTCGTATCTATGACTGATGAATAAATAAACAAATAAGACCTGTCCTTGGGGATTCAATAACAACTTTATTTATATTACTCTCGTTGGCTAGGAAGAAAGCGCGCGAAGGGTCTTACTGTGCGAGGAAACCGGGAAAACTATATTGACATAGGAGTAGAGGGTAATGTATCTATTTTTTCTTTAAAAACTAACCAAACGCAGACGCCTGTGCACTGACGACTTGGATTGAATGGTGTCCGCTGGAAAAAATGCTGTTTTCCTCGTCCTTGGATCGTTTGCGTCTGCCAACCGAGGGACCTTCACTCCTTTCTCTTCTAGGATTATGATATGCTATGTACAGCAGCATAGGTCCCCCCGAAGTTCTAAGTGTAACCTAGGTGTGTTCTAATCGCGGTTTATATAATGTAAATAATGTTTTTGTTGTTTATGGTTCAAATGTGTTCGTATGGCCTACATATGTTAGTTACTTTCCTATTGAACATTTCAAATTAAGGAATTTCCTTTAGATAAGGAGAATTAATGAGACTGATCCAAAGTTATACACAAATCTGTCAAGGGGTATAATACGAAAGCAATTTTGTGCTCCCTCATCAATTGTTGAGAAAACTATCGCCGGATTTCAACAGCAAAATAACGAAATCAAAAGAGTTACACTAACGCTGAAAATGCGACTCTCTGTGTTTGGATAGGTATACATTATGTACATGTACAAGAGTTTCGTTATTCAATCTTTATATTAAAGGGACTAAATCGCTAAAATATCATGTAATAAAAGATAAAAAGAATTATAGGACTAAAATTAATTGTAAAAGTTG
Organism: Argopecten irradians irradians; assembly: GCA_004382745.1. NCBI lineage: Eukaryota > Metazoa > Mollusca > Bivalvia > Pectinida > Pectinidae > Argopecten > Argopecten irradians. The sequence continues at coordinate 478,198 of SAYR01034074.1, forward strand.
TGTACTTTGTGTTAATAACATTATTTAAAAGTTTGTATAACAATTTTGTTCAAAATGGAGAAAAACTGAAAATAAATAGGACCGACCTAGTCACTAATTCATATTATTATCTTTCGGCGAGTGTAAACAACCCCTATAGCATGCGCGACGCGTGAACATTCCAAACATCCGATCGAAGGAAATCTCATCTGTCTAATGGACATATCTACTATCGACTGAAAACACAAATTTATCGACTACAGGTTCCTGATTACTGTGTTAATCTAATAAACGTTGAAACGTATGCAAAAGTTTTGTGAAGAGTTTCTAAGTGTAAATAATCCTATACTGTACAGGTTTTTGTAGCCATAGAGAAGGGTTTTCATTATATTATATGGTTTTATACTTGCTTCTACCATTATTTTATTTTCATTTGTCATGATATTATGTACTATTCCGCTAAACCTGCCAATATTATAAGGCTTTTAAAAAAATGGCCTTATATATAGACTTTATAATAAGGAAAAAATGGGGAAAAACTAATAATATAGGCATGTTTAGCGGAATAAGTAAGTACGTGTATTTCTTTTATCATTATATCAATATTTGACATTCCGTATACATTGTATATCCTTAGTTATAATGTCTATCCGTCTAATGGGCATTCCCTATATATCTCTAGTTATAGTCTTTATCCGTCTAATGGACTTTCCTTATATAGCCCTAGCTATAATAAATATCCGTCTAATGGAAATTCCCTATATATCCTTAGTTATAGTGCCTATCCGTCTAATGGACATTCCTTATATATACCTAGTTATAGTCTCTATCCGTCTAATGGACATTCCCCTATATGTCACTAGTTTTATAACTTTTTTCCATCTGATTTACTTAAAAAAATCAGCCTAACTATATATATAAATTTTATGTGTACTTTTATGTATTCAAAGCAAAAATATACCTTACATATATATTGTAGACCTATGTACATTGTATATGTTTGCTTAGTAATGTACATGTACACCTGTATTCATGTATAATGTATACATAATAAACGGGTGAAAATACCTCTCACTTCTTGTCATATTTCCATCAAATACTCTAAAGCTTCATAGAACTATGCTGTAGCGGGTGTGGGAGGTGGGGGTCGGGGTTGGAGGGGTCAGGGGGGCAATTGCCTCCCCGTTTCCCTGGACAAGGGCAAACATTTCTTGTTGCCGATAAAATATAAGTTGCCTCTTAGTGGTGTTATTACATCTATATCCATTAGCCGGATGAGATTTACAGCGACCTCGATTCCGAACTCAAAGATGCACTCGGTTCTTTCCGTTGTAAACATTCAATGCCGACAGATACAATTTCTTGTTGTGTTTTGCGATATTTTAACGTTGATAAACATTGCCAATAGTTCAAATTAAATGTTGTAATTTCGAAAACTTTCTAATTTCAGGTATAAGAACGTTTGTAGGAAGTCAAAAACCCTAAGAAATCTATGTAAATCTAATGATTTAGTAACTTTAAGCGAAAAAAATAGAGTGCATGGGAATTCCACCATGGGAACTTTTCAAGGGATAAATAAAATGCTCGCTATTTTAATCATGTGTTACATTGTTGATAACGTTCAGTTGTCCATTGTCTAGCTTTATTGTTTACTTATGTAACATTTACTGGTCCAGTATGTTACATGTGACTGTCTAATTAGTGCATTATTTTATGTACCTTTTGGACAGCTACATTAAACTGATTGGACAATTACAGGTGATGGATTCTGCTGAATGAGTACATAGATAGTCATGGATGACATCACAGTTGTGTGTACAGTACAGTTTGCTCCCAAATAAAGCGTAAAAACCACTCCTTTTAGGTACAATAGAATGTGCTCCTTGTCCTTCTTTAGCATTTTAATAAGATTTGTGTAAAGTTTTGTTTTATTAGAATTATAAACCACTAGTACGGTGCGTGTTTATTTAGTTTGGTAGAGTTATCTTCCTTATGATAACTGTAAACCTTCCATTACCAGTCTTAGTCTGAGCGAGTTATGTCCCGTGTGATATGATGTACACCTTCCATTACCAGGCTTAGTCTGGCCGAGTTATCTCTCGTGAGATATGCTGTAAACCTTTTATCACCAGTCTTAGTCTGGCCGAGTTATCTCCCGTGTGATATACTGTATACCTTCCATTACTAGTCTTAGTATGACCGAGCTATCTCCCTTGTGATATGCTGTACACATTTTATCACCAGTCTTATTTTGAGCGAGTTATTTCCCTTGTGAGAACTGTGTATCTTTTATCACCTGTGTTATTCTGGTCGAGTTATCTTCCTTGTGATAACTGTAAACCTTTTATCACCAATTATAGTCTGGTCGAGTTATCTCCCTTTTTGATATACTGTAATTCTTTTAATACCATTCTCAGTTTGGTCGAGTCATCTCCCTTGTGATATAATGTTAACCTTTTATCACCAATCTTAGTGTGACCGACTTATCTCCCTTGTGATATACTGAAAACTTTATATCACCAATTTTAGTCTTGTGGAGTTATCTCCCTTTTTAACACATTGTAAACCTTTTCTTATCAGTCTTAGTGTGGTCGAGTTACCTCCCTTGTGATATACTGTAAAACACAAGACATGTTTGTTCGTGGTAAAAGTTTTATAGGCCGTTTTATATTGAAAAAAGCACAGATAGCTGACTGTGGTAAGTGTTTGTCCTTATTGCTTAACATCTTGTGTATTTTATCCGGTTGGATTGTATAATTTACCTGATGGAGACCAGTCAAGCATTCTGAGATTGTGCGGTCCACTCGTACGTGTCTGAGTTGTTTACGCGCACGGTTGATTTATATGCAGGTTTTTAAATATGTGTAAATTTATAGATAGAAGTAATCATTGGTTACATTTTGAAGCTAAATGATGTATTTTACTATTTGTAAAACTATGTAGAATGTGTTATGATTAATTAGCATATGCAAGCCTACGTATTTTCTATTGGTATGGAGGCCTGTATGTGCCAGGCTTGGTATTTATTGTTCGCCGTGGACCCGCACACGATGTTGTTTTATGCAATTTGCTGATATTTAGGCTATCGAATTGAGTATTTGGAAAATTAAGCCTGTCTTCTTTATAGAATAAGTATCATTTTGGTATCATTTTAGTAATAACCACCCTCACTTTGTTAGAATCATAACTGTATGGAAGCGCATGAGTGATGAAAATGATAGTAATTTCAGTTGTCAGTAGAGACGTTTAAATAACATGGACTTAAGTGAAATCTACATATTCTGTCCTGGTTTCTGTATTTGCCAGCGTTTTATCATTGGAATGGTAAGAACAGACCAGCCAACACATTGCCAGATGTAACCACGACAGGATCATCTATTTGTGGTGACAGTGGCGGTACTACCAGCCCTTGGTATTCAGTGGTGCGATATCTTCGCAGAGAGACATGCGACTTGCACTTAAGCCATCGGTTCCCTGTTTAAGACCAAATCGTGAGCTCAACATTTGTGTTCCACCAGTAGCTGTAGGTGGATGGTGCTGACACTGTGTTGTTTATGGTAGCTTAGCCTGGAAGCAAACCGAAACAAAGAACGAGTTCAAGTAGGAAAGGAGGAAGGATTTCGGAAATATTGTTTTAGAATTATTTTATTATATATATATATTTTACAACACTCTAGAAAACTAGTAAGATCAACATAAATGAACCACTCATGTTTGTCCGGGCGGAAGCTTGCGAGGGGTTATACTGTGGGCACAAATCAGAAAGGCAAGTGTGTTACCACTATGCCGCCCAACCTTAATTAATGATGATATCAACTCAGGTAAAAATAAATGCAGAAAAAACAATAAATCAATGTTGTCACAAAATACATTAATCACCCAGAAAATATACAATATACATATATACAAAGAACAGTTATATTTCATCGAGTGGGGTGAAAACTTTGATATTTTTCACAAGTGCGAAACAAAGTTTTCACCTCACGAGATGAAATGTAACTGTTATTCATCAAAAAAAGAAATATTCTATTTATTACATTTTTATATGTCCTTGTACAAGTATTTCAGTCTGTCCTTTTACCTATTTGTTCCACCTTTATTCATTTCCCGCTTACTAATTTAGTTCCGCACATGATGCGCAAACGAAAAAAAAAAACTTAAATAATCAAATGTCAAACATTTATGGAAAATGAACAAAAGAAAAGTAGGAAAGATGCGTGTAATATAACACTTTAGGTATGGTATTTAAAAAAAAGGGGTTTCGAACAAAAATGTAATAAAAAACGCTAATACACAGGTAGTGTATATAAACTATAATTATAATATGATAACTATTCCAACATACAGGGATTGTACAGTAATTATAAGAGGCATTAGAATTTCAACGTTAAATGACGAATATTGGCTACACAACCACGTGTCTGTAAATTCCAATAAATATGGCCTTAAAATTGCTTAATTTCAAGGATGAAGTTGATTTGAGCGCATCGGAGGAGCAACATTTATAAAGTCATATTTTATTCACTTGAGCAAAAGACATTTACTGATGCAGATATGAATTAATATTTTTTTAGATATACATATATTTCTTGAATCTGATATTATTGCAAAAACGAAAACCACAAATTTAAGGTTTTTAGGTTTTCTTCAAATGCCAGTAATATTTGTATTGCTTTGCATAAATAAATTCTTAAACCTGTTTTGACAGATAAGAGTTAGTTGTATCAGTTATGTATATATAAATATATGATATCTAATAACTTAAAAAGAAGTCCTCCGATACGATGGTTGAAAACAAAATATAAAAAACATATATATTTTTTTAATTTTGATTATGTTTCTTAATACAGTTTCGAAATCACACAACATTACACGATCTGTGATGTGCGCACAGTGTATGCACGATGAGAAAACGATATGATAAATGTGCGATTGTATCGTGCAGGCGAATGTGCGCATGATTTGCGAAGAAAATGAAGTATGTGCGATGCTTATCGTGATCGTTATGCATTTAGGAATTGATTACAAATAATGTAAAATAGTTCGGAACAGAAAGAAAAACAAAAGATGACGTACACATAGTTTGTGTAAAATCTTCAATAAAATTATATTTCCAAGCTTATCCATATTGTTGTCTATCTTAAAAGAAAAAAAAAGCCAAAGCGAATATTTCCTTTTATAAATAAGCTTCATGGACTAACATCATCAATGTAAGAACACACAAAACAATCTTTGTCATGTTGTGTTGATGAATATAGATTAAAAACACATTATATTTGTTTACTCCGGGATCGTTCTCTAGCCATTGGTAGGCTTACAACATTCCAAGCAAGTCAAGCTCCAAGAAGACATATCAATGTGGAAGAATTGGGAACGCCGCCTACATATACTACAATACCCGATTCTAGACCTCCACTGATTCAAGATATCGTCGAATTTCCTTTCTAATCTATCATGATTTTCGTTTGAAAGATCAATGCTTTTTTTTAATTCGACCAATTCTGCCGCACTAGGTTGATCACGTTTAAGGGAATCTACTGATGTCTGAAGAAACCCAAAGACATTTTCAATTTCCGCCCCTTTTTCTTCAATAGCTTTGGTCACGCTCTTCACAGAATCTTTTACTTCCTTACTCAGTTGTTCTTTTACTTTGGCTACATTTTCGTTTGTATTGGCTTCAATTTCAGCCCCTGTTTTGTTGATAGCTTCGGTTATGCTCTCAACGAAATCTTTTATTTCTTCTTCCGATTCCGCTTTTACTCTGGCTACATTTTCGTCTGCATTGGCTTCAATTTCTGCCCCGTTTTCGTCAGTAGCTTTGGTCATGCTCTCTACGGAATCGTTTATTTCCACTTCCAATTCCGCATTTACTTTTGCTGCATTTTTGTCTGCATTGGCCTCATTTTCTGCTTCTTTTGCTTCAGCAGCGTTGCTCTTAGTTGAATCTTTCTCTTCACTTTTATATTTCGTTAATAATTTGCTTGTATTTTTGTCTGTATGGGCTGCAATTTTTTTAGTGTCGTCAACAGTTTTGTTGATAGTGTTCATTTTCCCATCTAATCCTCCCAATTCCTTTATTACTTTGGCTGCATGTTCTGCCGTTTCCTTTGTTATTACCCCGGTCATCCTTTCCTCTGCATCTCCCACCGTCTGGTCAAAATGGTCCATCTGTTCTTTGTGTTCATCAGTCATCTTCTTATCTGACGCTTCGATTGTTTCTCGCATGTCGGATATTTCCTGAGCTGAAATGATAATCGCATTTTGTGTTAAATTTGATACGGCTATGTAACGTAATAACAAAATCGTTAAATGCAATCTTATGCTGAAACTTCAATCTTATTTGGGAGTTTTTCTTTTACCTCCCAAAACATTAATCATTAGATTGCTGGTATCATAACAAGACACTGACCAGAATTTAAAAGCCAAAAGTATGATAAAGATTGTTCGAAATTAATCGATTTAAATACGACAGATTCCTTGTGCATAAAACAATCATTTCTTTGGGCAAAATAATTGATCTTATTTAAATAGAATGATGTCACTCTTGTATCTGGCAAATCCTGCTGTACACTCAAACTTTTAATATGAAAAATATGATGTGGTACCGGTATATTATTTTAACACTGGTTTATAGTACATTTCCCACAACACATCTAGACACTTTATGATGATTTATGTAGGATTTATTAATTTGAACATGTATATTTTTGAGAAAATATGAAGATTATCTTAAGTGGCATTACATTCTAGCAAGTACATGGGTAATTGTGCAAATGTGAGACTTGTACGACGAAAGATCCGACACAGCTTGGCGTAAATTCTGTCTTAGCATTGTTATTAGTCTGGCAGGGCCAGATATTGCTTCCGTATTCATACTGTTATAATATTAAGTAATTCAATATGGAGGTACATCATCGTTTTGTTGAACGTCTTATCAACAGTTAAAGTAATCTAAGAACGTAATCTTTTGTGCGAGTTGCATGTGTGTAGTGCATGTTTATATTTTGGGATTGCGGTTTGTGCAGCGCGGAGCTGATGCCGAATCACAACTGGGAATTCATTTACCGATTTTGTCCTTTGGAACTTATATAATTACAGACGTCTGCTTCTGTTTAGTATTTATAGAATAAAATGTTAGCCAAGATTCTACTCTATCAATATCACTTAAAAGGACAATTTGTTCAAGCTTGTTTACATTTTTCATTATTTCACAGATTATTTCATAAAACTGTACTTCAGTACTCCTTATGAAATATCCTTGACCATATACTGACACAAGATTATGTTTTCCGTGCGTATTTTAATTAATTACAAGGAGGACCTTAAACGTCTATCTATACGTTTTTTAATCGATACTGTGACTCATAGAAGTAAACAGTGCAATTATTTCCAAGATAATTCTTTATTTTAATATTCTAATTAATTGATAGTGACAATGTACAAAGAAATGCACAAAGAAAACTATCACAGGTTGTAAAAAATGCAAATATACCATCAGGATATACAGCCCAGCATTTCGGTTTTCATGATGAACCATCTAATTTTCAGAACCATTATTATATTCAAGCTTAGTCCTTCGCTTATTAGAATATTAATGTTATTTTGTTACGGTATAGAATTGGTACAGTCATCTGTATTGGACTCGGACTTCGGTCTAGAAATAAAAAGTTTTAATTTTACCATTTTTTTTTAATTTTTGTTACAGCATCGTCGGATACCCATGGTACCAAAAGAACGTAATGGAGATTTGACACTGGTTTCCGATGGTAGTTGTAGCAACAGACATTTTGGTGATATACAATAAAATATGTTTCAATCAAGGGCAGACATATCATGTAGAGTATTAATGGCCGCATCTTTGTACCGGTCGTATACATATGTGCGCGCACACGAAAACCTATTGTACGCGCGTGGTCTCTGCTTCGTACAGGTAGGCTTATATGTGTCTACAACTCGTTCCCACCAGAGGGCGCAACATGTAGCACTATATCTGGAAGATCACTATATTTTGCGTGGGCTTTTCCCGAACTGAAAATGACCATACTGGACATTGGCTAAGAAGTAGACAACTATTGACTGCAGATTATTTCGTCTGAATGTATATTTTATCGATTCTGTTTGAATTTAAAAAGCTTGTCTGAATAAATTGTCCCTTTAAAGATCGGACGACCCATCAGCTGTGGCACGGGCAATCTCATTGGTCGACAATTATAGTTTACATATCGAGCTGTCGAACAATTAGATTACCCGTTACAAAATCGCTCAAAAACATTTACCTTACTTCCATTCGACAGGTTATCGCATATGAACGCTTTTGCATAGTTTCTGAGCATTCAGAATGCATGCCTTGATATTTAAGGATTCTAAACCATGGCTTGCTACTGGAGCTTATGTCGTTTTATATTTTGTCAGATTGAACATAGATTCAAAGTAAATCGAAGCTCAACCAATCCTCCGAATTTGAAAGTGCTGATAAAGTAGAGTATACAATGTAGGCCATTTTTATAACATTTGACATACCTGTAGATACTGACCAGTAGGAGACGCCTGTGTATACATTGAATACTGATGTCTAATGAAATAGGATAACAGATCTGTATTTAAATTAATTGAATAAGTATACTAAAATACGCTTAATAAAATGCTTTTAAATGGATAGCAATTGTATACATGATGCTGCATGCTTGTGCTAGGGAATTTCATAATATTCATGGATATGAGTTATGGATGATGGCAATAATTGACTGGCGAGAAGGCAAGGGTTTTTTGAAAGCAAAAACTTTTTATTTGTATATTTCGTAGGAGAAATAAACTGACAAGCAATCACTAGGAAAAGCTTCATTTAAACAGGACCACCAGATATCAAAAGTGTCAATTGATGTACATAGGGCTAATAAAGAAGTAAATGAATGCATGTTTAAAAAAAAATCGATGAATAATCACATGCAGAAGAAATGTTTTTTATGTAAAAATTCCAAAATACGACAACGCTAGAAATGCTCACGTCAAAAGGGATTTCTATCGTTTTGTTGAATTCTTGTATTCATTCGATTGAAACAATAAATTTAAACCTAGCTCACCATTTCCTTGGATAATGTTTTTGTTTCCAACCACCGTTGTCTCATTTAAAGTAATGTCCACCTTAGCAGTCGATCGTGTCTGCTGGAACACCTGCTGTAATACATGTGTCCTGTCGACTACAATGTAAAAAAAATGTACATAAACAAATATTTTTTGATCTCTTAAAAAAATGAGATCAGAAGAAGTTAGTACACGTATATGCAGAATTATAAAACTGTACCATACACCTATTTTGTCCTTCTCGTCATTGACCCTCGAGTGGAATTACAGAAGTGGAGTAAAGAAATTAAACGAGTCCCGTACAACTTTGTGAAATTTTCAACATAATTTTTCGGGTATTGGTTGCGTTTACACCATTATGAAATGTATGTGAATATGCTTAATCATTATCATTCTTCTTTATAAATATATAAATATAAAGATCAACAAAGTACGACGACCATTATACAAGCAGTCTTCGTCCTTTTCCGGGCTCTCCATGTAAGGGGTATTTTTTATATAACTTAATGGCGGTCTTAAATGAAGTCACAATTTACATCATCCCATATGTCTCCTGTTCTATGACCTGCTAAGACTTAGATTTTGGACTTCACAATGTACCTGCGTTCTCACAACAAGTGTACCAGATAGTAAGTTGTTATATGCTCTGCTGAAACGTGGTTTCAATATTCTTAATGACCTGTCTTCTTTTCTAGAAATCACTCAGATAACGTGGTTTGTATATAGGTAATGTATTAAGCTGATCACCAGCACATGTACATATAATAGGCGAATTGACCTATACAAAATTTATATGTCAATAAGCGAAAAACATTTCTTAAAACACATACGATTATTAAAAAACTTACGTTGTCCACATAAAGGTTCCAGATTAGCCATCGCTAAATTTTCAGCAGGACATTGCTCATTTTCTTGTTTACCACTTTCTTCACCAGACACATTGTCCTGGTCTTCATTTCTATTGTCGGTATCAACTGTGTCAGAAGGTGTGGTGTAGGTATCAACTGGGTCAGTTGTTGTATCGTTCGTATCAGCTGGGTCAGTTGTTGTATCGTTCGTATCAGCTGGGTCAGAAGGTGTATAGTCGGTATCAACTGTGTCAGAAGGTGTATAGTCGGTATTAACTGTGTCAGAAGGTGTATTATATTTGGTATCAGCTGGGTCAGCAGGTATATTGTTGGTATCAGCTGTGTAAGAAGGTGTATTGACGGTATCACCTGTGTCAGAAAGTGTATAGTCGGTGTCACTAGTGTCAGAAAGTGTATAGTCGGTATCACCTTTGTCGTTGTTATCAGACGGATTCGAATGTGTATTGTTGGTTTTCGGTTGGGTCAGATCCTGCATTGTTAGTATCAGCTTAGTTAAAAGGTAAACTGTTACTATCAGCTCTATCGGAAGGTGTCTTGTTGGTATCAGCTGGATTAGATGGTGTATTGGAAGTACCAACTGGGTCAGAAGTATCAGCTGCATCAGAACATGTACTGTGAGTATTAGCTGTGTCGGTGTTGTGTAGTTGATACCAGCTGGGCGAGTAGGTGTATTGTTTGCATTAGCTGCTTGCCTGTCTTCGTTGACGGAGTCACCTGTAAAAGAATGCTTTCGGTCTTCTTTAAGGTTGGAATCACTTTTCCCTCCGGATGGATGAGATTGGTTTGAAAGCTTACACTCTGTTAGATTTGTTTGTGCATTCTCGTCCAGTTGCTTGCTTGATTTAGACTGCTTACTGATAGTAACACTGGACGGGCTTAGTTCTGTTGGTCCATGAGCTGGTTGTGTATCGTTGTTATAGGATAGATCAGTGACATCGTGTGAATCAGATGAGCTACACAGATAGCTCGCCATAATGTGTTGTACCCTTCGATTACAGTTCTAAAGTTCGCAATGACGTCTGCCAAATAAATTCGTAAAATGAACCTGGATGACAAAAGAAAAGAAAAAAAAAATAGTCGTTATTTGATACTTCTCACAGTAAAATATAATATGATCCATTTTAATATAAATAATATATAATTGTGATATATGATATATTTAACAAGTGTTAATTGTATGGGAAACCAATACAGAAATACCTCAAATGGTCCCTATAGTCTCAAATAATTTTCACAGGCCAGAAGAAGAAGAAGAAAAACAATAAGTCTCCCAAAACAACTCTTATCGAACTTTGTTTTGGGCACTTAATTAATTATCTGATTTCATTAAAAAAAAAAAAAAAAAAAAAAACAAACTCGATATATGGATATTGTTTCACGTTTTGATTTAATAACCATTTTCGTTTCCTGAAACTATTAATTGTTATAACCTGATACGATAACGTGTTGATATCAAAATCTTCCAGGCCTGCATTCTTGTCGGAGGATTAGTTTGATAATCAAAATTTGTAAGGTGTGGGAAGAACTATGTATAAAAGTTTCCAACACCACGACTTATCTAGTACAATTGGTCGTCTGTGCGTGAATCTAAACATGCTGTATATCATGAAGCAATTCTTGATGATATTCACAAAAAAAAGGAAAAGAAAAAGAAAAAACATACGACGATAAAAAGTACGCAACAACAATGTAGTTTGGGTTTAAGCTCTACATTTTAAACAGGCAATCATCTTGCGGCTAATATAGTAAAACAGGCACTTTTGTGTATCGACTTCTTTCATCCTTTCATTTCTTATATCACTATTTTGACATGATGTATAAGAGAAAATACTATTACATGTAATTAGATGTAGGATAAGGATATTTCAACCTCGGGATCGCAAAATGTGTAAAAAGAATCCCTGCCTCAGTCTCTGGTTCTACCTTCTTTTGTGACCCCTCGGATGGAGTTCCTGTTCACATACTTAATGGAATTTAATTTCAAACAAATGTGCATATTGTCCACGTCTCTTTTGGACAAATAAATAATGTTTCACACGTTTGAGTGAAATGAATTAGTGTGAAACAACTTTCTCCTGCGGGTTGTCCGCTAGGTGGCGGTGTAATGCACGTGCAGGCTACCTGGGTAGGCCAGGTAAGGCAGTTCAGGCAGCGCACCGGGCGAGGACAGTCGGGTTTTAAATTGGCAGCGGACACGCGAGTTACACGTGGGCCATTACACGTGGGCCATTACACGTGGCGATATGAGTGAAGACGATAGTGTGTCTGGAGTTACAGAGACTCATAGGGTTTCAGAACCCTCCTTGTCTGAATTATTTGAGGCTATTAATAATAGTCAGAAGGCATTTCAGAGTCAAATTTCTGAATTAAGGACGGAAATTTCGGCAAACAGTAGTGTCAAAGATATAAAGTTTAAGAGGCTGAAAGAAGGCTCAGAATTGACCTGGAAAAGAAACGGTAACAAGGACCAACACAAATTCAATTCGGATATTTTGGATATCATTAAACAAACTTTGTGGGGACTGGAAAACGGAAAAACCGAACACTGAGGAATTATTGACGAAAGTTAAAGAAGATATCGAGGAACGGAATAGACATATCAGACTAGCTGATCGTTCCGAATTCGGCTGGGATACGGTCAAGCACTATATGTCTGATCCCATTGCTAAGGATTCAGAAGATTTAAAGAAAATTTACAAGGCAGAGTCGGATACAAAAAAGGAGAAAGGTGAAAAAGAACAATTGTCGAAGCGGCAGCAGGGACGTTCCGGATATGTTAGACCAGCTCCGTACCCGAGTTTTGCTGTGGGCGCTCCTCCTTCCGGTAACAACATGGCTAATGTACCAGCTGGAGTGTTCGGTGGAGGGAACCAGCTTTTTCGTGGCCCCAGGAAGTTCTAGAGTTATGGGAGTGGAACGTGTTTTGGATGCGGACAGCCGGGATATTTCAGGAGGGAGTGTCCGGCCATTGTTGGACAAGACGGGAAAAACAACCCACACTCCAAATTACAAGTGCGAGATAGGGAAGCGAGACAAGGCACAGAACTTGATATTAGATAAGTATATTGATTATTATGATACTGAAGATAGAGATCATGGTGTTCAATTAGATGACGAGATAAAGCTCACTGATAATTATTTTGAGTACGAAAAAGGGGAAAAGGAGGTAGATTGAAAAAATGTTTCGACTTTTGGAAGACATTTTGTAGTAATGATTTTGTGTTAGATGTTATTCAGAATGGTTACAAGATACCTTTTATTTCTACTCCTTGTAAGATGGTTTTGTCGAATAATAAATCAGCATTAGGTCATCCAAAGTTTGTTAAAGAGGCTATTACTGAGTTAAGGAAAGGTTTAATAATAGAATGTGATGAAGCTCCCCTAGTTGTACTGTGTCTATACAATCCAATGGGAAGAAAAGATTGATTTTGGATCTTAGAGCAGTAAATGTCCATTTGTGGAAAGAGAAAGTTAAGTTTGATGATATTAGGACTGCTCTGACGTATATTTCAGAGGAGGCGTGGATGTATAAGTTTGATATTCATTCAGCATATCACCATATAGATATTTTTCCTGATCATACAAAGTTTTTAGGGTTTGCATGGTTGTTTGAGGGAAAAGTGAGATATTTCAAATTTCTGGTGCTCCCTTTCGGGATTCGAATAGCTCCATACTTATTTACTAAGGTCATTGGGGCTTTGATAGGCAAGTGGCGAGGTGAAGGGTTGAAGATTTTGATGTATTTAGACGATGGGCTTGGGGCTCATAGTGATAGGCATCAATGTGTTGTTCAGAGTGAACATGTAAAATCAGATCTGATTCTTTCAGAATTTGTTCCTAAGGCAGAGAAGTCCTTTTCCAGTGCAATGTTTGACATTTTTAGGGAATATAATTAACACAGAGGAAGGGTTATTATCTATTCCTGATTACAGAATTCTAAGAGCTAAGTCCTGTTTTGAGGAACTGATTAAAATTGGTGAGCAAGGTCGTTCAGTGCTAGTTAGGAAACTTGCCAAATGTACAGGTCATATCATATCAATGTCGCTGGTGTTCGGTAGTGTAACTCAGTTGATGACTCGGAGTATGAGCATGCAGATCGCAGGTACATCTTCTTGGAATGAGTCAGTACAGTTAAATGAACAATCTAGGGAAGAAGTCAAATTTTGGGACAGAAACATAGATGTTCGAAATAAGTGTCCTTTGAGATTTGAATCCAAATATCATACATTAGTTTACTCTGATGCGAGTTCCACAGGATTTGGCGGTTATTGTGTTGAATCTATAGAGGGTGTGTGTCAGGGCTTATGGAGGGAGTGCGATATGAGTCGTAGTTCTACCTGGATGGAGTTGACTGCTGTTTGTCAGGTATTAAAATCTCTTGTTTGTTTCTTGGAAGGAAAGAGAGTTAAATGGTTCTCGGATAACCAGGGGGTTGTTTCAATTGTTGAAAAGGGTAGTATGAAGTCAGATTTACAGTCTGTAGCTCTTATCATATATGAGGCGTGTTGTGCAAACAATATCAAATTAGAGATGGCATGGGTACCTCAGTCAGATAACGAGCGAGCTGATTACCTGAGCAGAATTGATGATCCAGATGATTGGGCCATTAGTCCTAAGATTTTTCTTCAACTTAGTAACCTTTGGGGTCCTTTTGAAGTGGACTGGTTTGCCTCTTTTTATAATAATAAACATCCAGTGTTTTACTCAAGGTTTTGGAATCCTGGATTAGCAGGCATGGATGCTTTTTCCATTGATTGGGCTGGTAAAAATGGGTGGTTTGTAACACCAGTTTATTTGATTACAAGAGTAATTCTTTACATGAAATCATGTATGGCCTTTGGAGCGTTAATTGTTCCAGTTTGGAAGTCCGGAGGTTTTGGCCCATTTTGTGTCCAAATGGAGATGGTTTTATACCTGCTGTTAAAGATGTTCGATTTCTTCCACAGGCAGAGAATGTTTGTCTGCAGGGAAGGGGAAGTAATTCTGTATTTAGTGAAAGAAAGCTGCCATTTAGAATGCTAGCTTTGTACATGGACTTTCGTGAAAATGCTTTATAAGTTTATAGTATAAAATTTCTGAAAATTGCGTTGTTTCACAACGTTGGAAAATATGATGTCTGTATGACAAATGTTATGCTAGTGTTTTATCACTAGTGGGTTTGAGTTTGTATAACTCATGTATGTTAGCATGTGTGCTAAGGTGGTCTGTATGACCAGGTTGCTAGGTGTATCCTAGTTTTGAGATAATGCATTGTTGCATAATTGAGTAAGAATTGATTGGTTGACTAATTAAGTTTCTGAGTTAATTTGAGTATTCTGAAAGTGTTTTTTGAGTAAATTAATTTAAGAACTTTTCATACTTATTTGTATTTTTCTCTATAAATTTATTTTTGCAGAAAAATAAAAAAGAGATTTTAGAATTGCCACAAAGCTTGAAATGTCTGGCGGAAGGATTACCAGAACTGTTGTTAAATGCAAACGCAGATAAAACTGTCCAGAAATATTATTATGGTTTTCGAAAGTGGACAAAGTGGGCTAGCGCTAATAATGTAGCGGTGTTTTCTGTTAAACCGTTACATCTTTGCTTATTTTGTAAATTTTTGACATCAAATGGAACTAGTCAATGTGTGTTAACGGAAATTTTTTATAATGTCAGATGGGTACATTTATCAGTGGGTGAGAGGTCCCCTACTGATCATCGTCTTGTTAAAAATGTTTTTGAAGGCGCTAAAAGAAAAGTGGCTAGACCTGTTATTAAAAAGGATGTTATAACTGTTGAAATTTTAGAGAAATTATTTGATAAATATTATGATCCTTCTGATTTACTGGTGCAGAGAATTATTACAATTTCTTTATTGTGTTATTCAGGCTTTTTAAGGAGTGCAGAGGTCCTGTGTCTCATAAGATGTGATGTAAAGCTTTCCTCCACCCACATGGAAATTTTCATAGAAAAATCTAAAACTGACATATACCGCGATGGAGCTTGGGTTGTCATCGCCAGGACAGGGACAAGACTGTGTCCAGTTAGTAATGTGGAGCTCTATTTTAAGTTGGCTAATCTGTACGAGGACAAAGCTGAATTTATTTTTCGGAATGTGACAAAGCATCAGGACAAGTATGTGCTAAGGAAAGACAATAAACCAATGCTTTATAATAGGTTACGTGAACAATTTATTCAATTTTATCAGCCTATTGTTCCGGATATATCGAGGTTCGGTTTACATAGTTTTAGAGCCGGTGGCAGCCAGTAATGGAGTTCCAGACAGATTATTTAAAAGACATGGTCGATGGCGTTCTGAAACAGCTAAAGATTGATATGTGAAAGACAGTCTACCAGAGAGATTAACAGTGTCCAAGAATATGAGTTTATAAGTTTATAGATTTATTATAATATTGATGAACTCTGTTAAATTTTAGTTGTGATAGTAAAAGTATATTTTTCATGGGTGGAGGATGGCTAAGCCGATATAGGCCAAATTTAGTTGGGTGTACATGTATATATATTGCCCGTTCTTTTAGTTCATCGCATGGTGTGTTGTGGACAGTCTGTATGTGTTTGTTATTCATTGCCACCTGGACGGTGGCCTGCGGGAGAAATGTTTCACACGTTTGAGTGAAATGAATTAGTGTGAAATAACTTTCTCCCGCGGGTTGTCCGCTAGGTGGCGGTGTAATGCACGTGCAGGCTACCTGGGTAGGCCAGGTAAGGCAGTTCAGGCAGCGCACCGGGCGAGGACAGTCGGGTTTTAAATTTTAGTTAATTATACAATTGTGGAAGTATGGATACCAAGATTGTGTATAGGTTATATTAACTTTTTGATAAATTGATTGTTAATCTAAAACATTGTCATAGATTAAAAGGCATCGCACGGTGCGTTGTGGACAGTCTGTATGTGTTTGTTATTCATTGCCACCTGGACGGTGGCCTGCGGGAGAACATTCATGTAGTGCATTATTGCTGCAAATACAGACCATCCTTGTTAATGAGATTTTTCGTGACCAAAAAAAAAAAAAAAAGCCATGGCACCCATCACACAATGAAATTAAATCTGATTCGATACCTATATATTCGTATAGATAGAACCTATCAGCAGCGTTTAAGGTTGAAATTGAATAACAGACGCGTTTTAAAACAATTGATTAAGTTTTTTTCCGAAATCAAAATAACGTCGTCCAAATTCCCGCCTTCACATGTTTGTTTTGGTTTTATTGACTTATTTCTTACCCATGCTGCGGAAGGTTTTGTAAGGAGTAAAATAAGTATTTGGGAATGATGACTAAATAATGTTAAAAAGAAACCAGTAGAGGAATGTCAAGAGAAATGGGTACATGTGGTTAATGACGATCAGCTAGGGTGTACATAGTTATAGTAAGGGTAAGCAAGGCGTCAGTAGATAAGGAGATGATAGTTAAAAGAGGATGGACAAGGATTTGAGAGTTACATAAAGGTTTAGAAGATGAAGTTAGAGTATTCGCAGTTTAAGGGTGGGTAGACAAGGCGATGATGGTTAAGAGGCATATAAATAGCACGATGTTGAATTTCACAGATGAACAAATACACCCGTAAAATTAATCAAGGGAGATACCAAAATGTTTGTCTGAAAATGTAGTTTCTCAACATCCCCAATAATTTGATGAAGATGCTAGCAGTTTCTCCTATACAGTAACTTTGATGTCAAATATAACAGGAAATAATTACAGTAATTATTTCCAGCTACATTTGACATCAAAGTTGTTACTATTTGGGCATATCACATTGAGGTAAATTCTTTAAATCGCTACTAGTCCTGAATGCCTAACTGAAATTTGATGAAATTTAGTTTGGAGCATTATTAGGCAAAGAAGATTTAATTTTGTATGAACAGAGGCTGTGGCTCCCTTTTTGCAAAAATAGAATGTCTGTAATAAGGTGGAAAGGGAAAATAACAACAACAAAACCTTTCTTGGAGAATGGCAGCATTTACGGAGCAATAAGACTAATATAACTGATATGAAAGTATTCAATGATCACGAAACATCCAAGTGAGCTATGAGAACCCTCTGGGCCGCCTTTTTATTAGAAAGACACTGCCATCAAATTGCAGTAATTTGTAATCTTTGGTAAGTACTCAGTTCTCTACATCGCATTTTAGAACAAACATATACAGATATATACCCGGTATACAAAGTACACTGCTCAAAGGTTATATATATATATATATAAACATATTGTGCCAAATCTGGAAGGTGGGGATGATGTTTATTAACACTATCTTGTTAAAGTTTATATTTAGTCGAATAGTTATCTGATACAGTGATTGAAGCATATATAATTCTGACTATTACTGAAACTAGTCAGGTTCCAGTTGCGAGTACCACCAACATAATGGATCATAACCAATCAGTTGGTTGTTGAAGGTGGTTTAAGACAACAGTCGTCCTGGTCAGACTATTGCTACACGTAACATGGTTTTCAAACAGGACGACGACACCAAGACACACGGGGTTACAGACACTCAAAAAATATTGGAAAACACCAATACCAAATAGCAGAAACCCCATTTCGTTACAAAGTTGTTATGCATCGATTATAAAAATATATGTACTAGTGTACAATGTATATGTATATGGATTTACTTACATTTTCATATATGTAATAGTCTTATATACATGTACTTCTAAATTAAGTCTTGCTTCTTGATAGTAGTCAAATGATAAAATCGTACTTTTTGATAATGGTTTTGATTTAAAGAATGTAACTCTGCTGCATGTTTGTATTTAGCAGCAATGCCTTCTCTTATTATCTGTTTAACATTAAATCTGCATATAAATATGCATTCTTTTTATGCGTTAACCTCGCACGATTAGTGACGGGTCGTCACGCTTGGACTGTTGTGATTGTTCAAGTCTAAGTTTATATATCACAAGTGCACTCCTACATTGATCGTATCAAAACTTAAACTTGTGTGAAATTCTTAAAGTAGATTTTTGTTCATAACATTTAAAACCGTTCTAGAAACTTTTTATTTTTCTCAGTTACAAATATACATATACGTATAACTTATACAAAAAAATAATATACTGATAGTTTCCTTCCTGTTATATAAACGTGTGGTGGACCTTCATGGTAGCTTGGTGGTCTGTCTGAGCTCGTTTGGCTGTATAGTGCCTCTTATTGGCATTGTCTTGCCGATCTCATATAACACAAGTACTAGAATTGTTATGCCAAGTAATCTAGGTATAAGATCATGTATTCCCGACGTGATCAGTGCTATATGTACGTATACTGACATACAACCATTTGTAATGTATATTATATGTGTATATATGGGACAAAGACGTAATAACGACAATGTTAGCAATAATATTTGTCAAATTTTCAAGGCGACCCGCCCGTTTATTAAGATACAATCATATGATACGGGAAGTGGTATTTATGTATATAATATATTAAAAATGATTGTTCGCATGTATACGTCCTATGCAATTCTTTTTTCATTCTTACATCATATATCATTATTTTCATATATTTAGCTTACTCTTTGCGCCCGATGTCTTTATAGTTATAACTGTCCACACATTGAATCCAACCTTATCTTTCAAAAATAATTTTAAATTTCATAGATTGTTATATCAAGTAAGAAATAATTGTATATAGTCAAAATACATTGCCTGTTGCCAAATCCATTTGTTTTATTGCAATAACGTTTATTGAAATAAAATGAACAGATTTATAGACAACAATTATTTTGACAGTAATACTACATGAACAATGTACTAGTTTGTTCTTGACTTAACGTTATCATCTACGGTTGTCTCCAAACGTGTGTATTAAAAGTTGTTTTCTAAATGTATTTGTATCTTGTCGTGGATCTAAATTTTCATGCTGGACGCCATTTGCCGATGTGATTGTCTATTCAACATACACTTAATCGAGTTAACAGACATTTTGTCGCATAATAATGTACATATAATAATTTATTTCATTGTAATTACAGAAAATCAGCATTCCTGAGAGGAATAAAGTGAGATTGAAGATTGGTATGCTCATTGCGAGCCTGAAGTTATGAGATCAATAAAAGATCCGTTGTCAAATTAAAGAAGATTTTGTTAAGATCAATGACTGTATAGCTTGGTTAAGGACAGTTTTCAAAGATATATAAATAGATGATAAGTAAGGCGTGAATCTAAACATGCTGTATATCATGAAAGCAATTCTTGATGATATTCACAAAAAAAAAGGAAAACAAAAACCATACGACGATAAAAAGTACGCAACAACAATGTAGTTTGGGTCTAAGCTCTACATTTTAAACAGGCAATCTTCTTGAGGGTAATATAATAAAACAGGTACATTTGTGTATCGACTTCTTTCATCCTTTCATCTCTTATATCACTATTTTGACATGATATATACGAGAAAATACTATTACATGTAATTAGATGTAGGATAAGGATATTTCAACCTCGGGATCGCAAAATGTGTAAAAAGAATCCCTGCCTCAGCCTCTGGTTCTACGTTCTTTTATGACCCCTCGGATGGAGTTCCTGCTCACAAACTTAATGGAATTTAATTTCAAACAAATGTGCATATCGTCCACGTCTCTTTTGGACAAATAACATTCATGTAGTGCATTATTGCTGCAAATACAGACCATGCTTGTAAATGAGATTTTTCGTGACAAAAAAAAAAAAAAAAAAAAAACAGCCATGACACCCATCACACAATGAAATTAAATCTCATTCGATACCTATATATTCGTATAGATGGAACCTATCAGCAGCGTTTAAGGTTGAAATTGATTAACAGACGGTTAAGGTAGTATGTAAATGGTGTTGGCATTAGAAGAATTGGAACTTAGGTGTGGGTAAAGAAGAATTTATATGTAATAATAAGGAATGACTAAAGGAGGTATTGGTAGTTAGGGTGTTAATTGGTTCTGAAGGAATGGGTAAAGAAGGAAAGAAGGCGTTGATAATTAAATAAGCGTTTGTACTTAAGAGGTGGGTAAAGAAGATGTTGGTGGTTAAAGTATTAAACCTTAAGGGGTGGGTAAGGAGGGTGTTGATGGTTAGGGCGTTAATTAGTACTTAAAGTGTGGGTAAATAAGGTGTGGGCATTTAAAGAATTTGCCCTGAACGGGTGGTAAGGGAATGCACTGGTGGTTAAATAATTGGTACGTAAAGGGTGGGTAAAGAAGGTGTTGGTTAAAGAATTTGCACTTATGGCGTGGGCAAGCAATTAGTTGGTGGTTAAAGAATTGGACCTTACGGGGTGGGTAAGGAAGGTGTTGGTGATTTTAAAAAAAATGGTACTAGAAGGGTGGATAAAGAAGAATTGATACTTATGATGTGGGTAAAGAAGGTGATGTAGTAAAATAATTTGTACTTAAGGGGTGGGTAAAGAAGGTAATGGTGGTTAGGGTAATGATACTGAAGGGATAGGTAAAGAGGTGAAGAAGGTATTCGTGATTAGGGTGTTGGTACTTAAAATGTGTGGGTAAAGAAGTTGTTTGTAGTTAGGGTGTTGGAACTAAGGTGTGTGGACAAGGTGTTGGCGATCAAGTTGTTTGCAATCTTAGACAGATAGAGTTAGGGTTAAGGTAGTTTTAGCAAATAGACAATGTGTACATGGTTACGGTGATGGCAGTTTAAGATATCATTAGTAAGGGCGAGGGAAGGGTGTTTAATATCTTTGGTAGTGCGGGTAGCTAAGTATGGGACGTGTTTGAGCATATAGAAAGGCGGCAGATTGAAGGGGTTTCGTTCGGCGAAGGATACTAAATTGGTAATTACTTAGTGTGAAGATTGAAGTGGAGGATACAATAACTATTAAATAGGAAGATAGTCGAGCTGAAGTATGTGCCTATTTCTATATTTTGGTTATCAATGAAAAACATAATAACTCATCTGATTTTCATTGTGTAATGCTAGTTTTAACATCTAGATGAATTTCTACCAGCTCAATAATGCACCAGACCCGATAACATCCAATTGGTGGCTTCCCTTTGTCTGATAAACTGTCAATGAAACTATAACTGCGATTTTTGAAAGCATAATAGATATCAGTTACTTGGTGAAGCTTTACTGTTACGTAAATTCACAAATTGTGTGATGTTATGTAATCTAGTAGAGTTAGAGATGAAATGATATATTTTCTGTACTCAGTATAGAATTCTAAGACTCACCTCCAGATGCGCTTATCTTCCTTTCAGGTAAATAGTTTGTGTAAATTGTAGTTGATTAAATATAAATCCAGGTAATGTTCTTTTAAAAATACACAATAGAAATTCCCAGAAGTCGTTTAATTTTAGAATAAACTCATGCGCTGACTATGTGCACAGGCCAATACACAATATTGATATGTATTATTTGACATTGTTGAAGATTCCACTATTATTGACCATATATATACAGTTGGCAGCACACTAAAATTTACATGTGTATACCTTGTGCATTAGGTTTAGACTACTAATAGACATGGTATGCACAAGGTTGACACTACGGATAGACAAAATATGCACTAGATTTACACTACATGTAGATATGGTGTACACTAGGTTTACAGTACAAATAGACATTGATTACACTAGGTTTACACTACAGGTAGACATGGTGTCACTAGGTTTACACTACAGGTAGACATTGTGTACACTAGGCTTACACTACAGGTAGACATTGATTACACTACGTTTACACTACAGGTAGACATGGTGTCACTAGGTTTACACTACAGGTAGACATTGTGTACACTAGGTTTACACTACAGGTAGACATTGATTACACTAGGTTTACACTACAGATAGATATGGTGTCACTACGTTTACACTACAGATAGACATGGTGTACACTTGGTTTACACTACAGATAGACATGGTGTCACTACGTTTACACTACAGATAGATATGGTGTCACTACCTTTACACTACAGGTAGACCTGGTGTCACTACGTTTACACTACAGGTAGACATGGTGTCACGACGTTTACACTACATGTAGACATGGTGTCACTAGGTTTACACTACAGGTAGACATGGTGTCACTACGTTTACACTACAGGTAGACATGGTGTCACGAAGTTTACACTACAGGTAGACATGGTGTCACGACGTTTACACTACATGTAGACATGGTGTCAATACGTTTACACTACAGGTAGACATGGTGTCACTACGTTTAAACTACATGTAGATATGGTGTCACAAGGTTTACACTACAGATAGACATGGTGTCACTAGGTTTACACTACAGATAGACATGGTGTCACTAGGTTTACACTACAGGTAGACATGGTGTCACTACGTTTACACTACAGGTAGACATATTGTCACGACGTTTACACTACATGTAGACATGGTGTCGCTACGTTTACACTACAGGTAGACATGGTGTCACTACGTTTACACTACATGTAGATATGGTGTCACTAGGTTTACACTACAGGTAGACATGGTGTCACTACGTTTACTCTACAGGTAGACATGGTGTCACTAGGTTTACACTACAGGTAGACATGGTGTCACGACGTTTACACTACATGTAGATATGGTGTCACTACGTTTACACTACAGGTAGACATGGTGTCACTACGTTAACACTACATGTAGATATGGTGTCACTAGTTTTACACTACATGTAGATATGGTGTCACTAGGTTTACACTACAGGTAGACATTGTGTACACTAGGTTTACACTACAGGTAGAGATTGTGTACACTACGTTTACACTACAGGTAGATATGGTGTCACTAGGTTTACACTACAGGTAGAGATTGTGTCACTAGGTTTACACTACAGGTAGACATTGTGTACACTAGGTTTACACTACAGGTAGACATTGATTACACTAGGTTTACACTACAGATAGATATGGTGTCACTACGTTTACACTACAGATAGACATGGTGTACACTTGGTTTACACTACAGATATACATGGTGTCACTACGTTTACACTACAGATAGATATGGTGTCACTACCTTTACACTACAGGTAGACATGGTGTCACTACGTTTACACTACAGGTAGACATGGTGTCACTACGTTTACACTACAGGTAGACATGGTGTCACTACGTTTACACTACAGGTAGACATGGTGTCACTACGTTTACACTACAGGTAGACATGGTGTCACTACGTTTACACTACAGGTAGACATGGTGTCACTACGTTTACACTACAGGTAGACATGGTGTCACTACGTTTACACTACAGGTAGACATGGTGTCACTACGTTTACACTACAGGTAGACATGGTGTCACTACGTTTACACTACAGGTAGACATGGTGTCACTACGTTTACACTACAGGTAGACATGGTGTCACTACGTTTACACTACAGGTAGACATGGTGTCACTACGTTTACACTACAGGTAGACATGGTGTCACTACGTTTACACTACAGGTAGACATGGTGTCACTACGTTTACACTACAGGTAGACATGGTGTCACTACGTTTACACTACAGGTAGACATGGTGTCACTACGTTTACACTACAGGTAGACATGGTGTCACTACGTTTACACTACAGGTAGACATGGTGTCACTACGTTTACACTACAGGTAGACATGGTGTCACTACGTTTACACTACAGGTAGACATGGTGTCACTACGTTTACACTACAGGTAGACATGGTGTCACTACGTTTACACTACAGGTAGACATGGTGTCACTACGTTTACACTACAGGTAGACATGGTGTCACTACGTTTACACTACAGGTAGACATGGTGTCACTACGTTTACACTACAGGTAGACATGGTGTCACTACGTTTACACTACAGGTAGACATGGTGTCACTACGTTTACACTACAGGTAGACATGGTGTCACTACGTTTACACTACAGGTAGACATGGTGTCACTACGTTTACACTACAGGTAGACATGGTGTCACTACGTTTACACTACAGGTAGACATGGTGTCACTACGTTTACACTACAGGTAGACATGGTGTCACTACGTTTACACTACAGGTAGACATGGTGTCACTACGTTTACACTACAGGTAGACATGGTGTCACTACGTTTACACTACAGGTAGACATGGTGTCACTACGTTTACACTACAGGTAGACATGGTGTCACTACGTTTACACTACAGGTAGACATGGTGTCACTACGTTTACACTACAGGTAGACATGGTGTCACTACGTTTACACTACAGGTAGACATGGTGTCACTACGTTTACACTACAGGTAGACATGGTGTCACTACGTTTACACTACAGGTAGACATGGTGTCACTACGTTTACACTACAGGTAGACATGGTGTCACTACGTTTACACTACAGGTAGACATGGTGTCACTACGATTACACTACATGTTGATATGGTGTCACTAGGTTTACACTACAGGTAGACATAGTGTACACTAGGTTTACACTACAGGTAGACATTGTGTACACTAGGTTTACACTACAGATAGACATTATGTACACAAGGTTTACAATACAGATAAACATGGATAAACTAGGTTTACACTACAGATAGACATGGTGTCACTAGGTTTACACTACAGGTAGACATGGTGTCACTAGGTTTACACTACAGGCAGACATTGTGTCACTACGTTTACACTACATGTAGATATGGTGTCACTAGGTTTACACTACAGGTAGACATTGTGTCACTAGGTTTACACTACAGGTAGACATGGTGTCACTAGTTTTACACTACAGGTAGACATGGTGTCACTAGGTTTACATTACAGGTTGACATTGTGTCACTACGTTTACACTGCATGTAGACATTGTGTCACTACGTTTACACTACAGGTAGACATTGTGTCACTAGGTTTACACTACAGGTAGACATTGTGTACACTAGGTTTACACTACAGATAGACATGGTGTTTACACTACGTTTACACTACAGGTAGACATGGTGTCACTACGTTTACACTACAGGTAGACATGGTGTCACTAGGTTTACACTACGGATAGACATGGTGTCACAAGGTTTACACTACAGATAGACATTGTGTCACTAGGTTTACACTACAGGTAGACATTGTGTACACTAGGTTTACACTACAGGTAGACATTGTGTACACTTGGTTTACACTACAGGTAGACATGGTGTCACTACGTTTACACTATAGATAGACATGGTGTCACTACGTTTACACTACAGGTAGACATGGTGTCACTAGGTTTACACTACATGTAGACATGGTGTCACTAGGTTTACACTACAGGTAGACATTGTGTACACTAGGTTTACACTACAGATAGACATGGTGTATACACTGCGTTTACACTACAGATAGACATGGTGTCACTACGTTTACACTACAGGTAGACATGGTGTCACTAGGTTTACACTACAGGTAGACATGGTATCACTAGGTTTACACTACAGGTAGACATTGTGTCACTAGGTTTACACTACAGATAGACATGGTGTATACACTACGTTTACACTACAGGTAGACATGGTGTCACTACGTTTACACTACAGGTAGACATGGTGTCACTAGGTTTAAACTACAGGTAGACATGGTGTCACTACGTTTACACTACAGGTAGACATTGTGTACACTAGGTTTACACTACAGGTAGACATTGTGTACACTAGGTTTACACTACAGATAGACATGGTGTATACACTACGTTTACACTACAGGTAGACATGGTGTACACTAGGTTAACACTACAGATAGACATGGTGTCACGACGTTTACACTACAGATAGACATGGTGTCACTACGTTTACACTACAGGTAGACATTGATTACACTAGGTTTACACTACAGATAGATATGGTGTCACTACGTTTACACTACAGAAAGACATGGTGTACACTTGGTTTACACTACAGATAGACATGGTGTCACTACGTTTACACTACAGATAGATATGGTGTCACTACCTTTACACTACAGGTAGACATTGTGTACACTAGGTTTACACTACAGGTAGACATTGTGTCACTACGTTTACACTACAGGTAGACATGGTGTCACGACGTTTACACTACATGTAGACCTGGTGTCACTACGTTTACACTACAGGTAGACATGGTGTCACTACGTTTACACTACATGTAGATATGGTGTCATTAGGTTTACACTACAGATAGAAATGGTGTCACTAGGTTTACACTACAGATAGACATGGTGTCACTAGGTTTACACTACAGGTAGACATGGTGTCACTACGTTTACACTACAGGTAGACATGGTGTCACGACGTTTACGCTACATGTAGACATGGTGTCACTACGTTTACACTACAGGTAGACATGGTGTCACTACGTTTACACTACAGATAGACATGGTGTCACGACGTTTACACTACAGGAAGACATGGTGTCACTACGTTTACACTACAGGTAGACATGGTGTCACTACGTTTACACTACAGGTAGACATGGTGTCACGACGTTTACACTACATGTAGATATGGTGTCAATAGGTTTACACTACAGGTAGACATTGTGTACACTAGGTTTACACTACATGTAGATATGGTGTCACTAGGTTTACACTACAGGTAGACATTGTGTCACTAGGTTTACACTACAGGTAGACATGGTGTCACTAGTTTTACACTACAGGTAGACATGGTGTCACTAGATTTACACTACAGATAGACATGGTGTCACTAGGTTTATACTACAGGTAGACATTGTGTACACTAGGTTTACACTACAGGTAAACATGGTGTACACAAGGTTTACCCTACAGGTAGACATAGTGTCACTACGTTTACACTACATGTAAATATGGTGTACACAAGGTTTACACTACAGGTAGACATTGTGTCACTACGTTTACACTACAGGTAGACATGGTGTCACTACGTTTACACTACATGTTGATATGGTGTCACTTGGTTTACACTATAGGTAGACATTGTGTCACTACGTTTACACTACATGTTGATATGGTGTCACTTGGTTTACACGACAGGTAGACATGGTGTCACTACGTTTACACTACATGTAGATATGGTGTCACTACGTTTACACTACAGGTAGACATGGTGTCACTAGGTTTACATTACATGTTGACATGGTGTCACTAGGTTTACACTACAGGTAGACATTGTGTACACTAGGTTTACACTACAGGAAGACATTGTGTACACTAGGTTTACACTACAGATAGACATGGTGTATACACTACGTTTACACTACAGATAAACATGGTGTCACTACGTTTACACTACAGGTAGACATGGTGTCACTAGGATTACACTACAGGTAGACATGGTATCACTAGGTTTACACACAGGTAGACATTGTGTACACTAGGTTTACACTACAGGTAGACATTGTGTACATTAGGTTTACACTACAGATAGACATGGTGTATACACTACGTTTACACTACAGGTGGACATGGTGTCACTACGTTTACACTACAGGTAGACATGGTGTCACTAGGTTTACACTACAGGTAGACATGGTGTCACTACGTTTACACTACAGGTAGACATTGTGTACACTAGGTTTACACTACAGGTAGACATTGTGTACACTAGGTTTACACTGCAGATATACATGGTGTATACACTACGTTTACACTACAGGTAGACATGGTGTACACTAGGTTTACATTACAGATAGACATTGTGTCACTAGGTTTACACTACAGGTAGACATGGTGTCACTACGTTAACACTACAGATAGAGATGGTGTCACTACGTTTACACTACAGGTAGACATGGTGTCACTAGGTTTACATTACATGTTGACATGGTGTCACTAGGTTTACACTACAGGTAGACATTGTGTACACTAGGTTTACACTACAGGAAGACATTGTGTACACTAGGTTTACACTACAGATAGACATGGTGTATACACTACGTTTACACTACAGATAAACATGGTGTCACTACGTTTACACTACAGGTAGACATGGTGTCACTAGGATTACACTACAGGTAGACACGGTATCACTAGGTTTACACACAGGTAGACATTGTGTACACTAGGTTTACACTAGAGGTAGACATTGTGTACACTAGGTTTACACTACAGATAGACATGGTGTATACACTACGTTTACACTACAGGTAGACATGGTGTCACTACGTTTACACTACAGGTAGACATGATGTCACTAGGTTTACACTACAGATAGACATGGTGTCACTACGTTTACACTACAGGTAGACATTGTGTACACTAGGTTTACACTACAGGTAGACATTGTGTACACTAGGTTTACACTACAGATAGACATGGTGTATACACTACGTTTACACTACAGGTAGACATGGTGTACACTAGGTTAACACTCCAGATAGACATGGTGTCACGACGTTTACACTACAGGTAGACATGGTGTCACTACGTTAACACTACAGGTAGACATTGATTACACTAGGTTTACACTACAGATAGATATGGTGTCACTACGTTTACACTACAGAAAGACATGGTGTACACTTGGTTTACACTACAGATAGACATGGTGTCACTACGTTTACACTACAGATAGATATGGTGTCACTACCTTTACACTACAGGTAGACATGGTGTCACTACGTTTACACTACAGGTAGACATGGTGTCACTACATTTACACTACAGGTAGACATGGTGTCACTAGGTTTACACTACAGGTAGACATGGTGTCACTACGTTTACACTACAGGTAGACATGGTGTCACGACGTTTACACTACAGGTAAACATTGTGTACAGTAGGTTTACACTACAGGTAGACATTGTGTCACTACGTTTACACTACAGGTAGACATGGTGTCACGACGTTTACACTACATGTAGATATGGTGTCACTACGTTTACACTACAGATAGACATGGTGTCACGACGTTTACACTAGAGGTAGACATTGTGTACACTAGGTTTACACTACATGTAGACATGGTGTCACTACGTTTACACTACAGGTAGACATGGTGTCACTACGATTACACTACATGTAGATATGGTGTCACTAGGTTTACACTACAGGTAGACATGGTGTCACTACGTTTACACTACAGGTAGACATTGTGTACACTAGGTTTACACTACAGGTAGACATGGTGTCACGACGTTTACACTACATGTAGATATGGTGTCACTACGTTTACACTACAGATAGACATGGTGTCACGACGTTTACACTACAGGTAGACATGGTGTCACTACGTTTACACTACAGGTAGACATTGTGTACACTAGGTTTACACTACATGTAGATATGGTGTCACTAGGTTTACACTACAGGTAGACATTGTGTCACTAGGTTTACACTACAGATAGACATGGTGTCACTAGTTTTACACTACAGGTAGACATGGTGTCACTAGGTTTACACTACAGATAGACATGGTGTCACTAGGTTTACACTACAGGTAGACATTGTGTACACTAGGTTTACACTACAGGTAAACATGGTGTACACAAGGTTTACCCTACAGGTAGACATAGTGTCACTACGTTTACACTACATGTAAATATGGTGTCACTAGGTTTACACTACAGGTAGACATTGTGTCACTACGTTAACACTACATGTAGATATGGTGTCACTAGGTTTACACTACAGGTAGACATTGTGTACACTAGGTTTACACTACAGATAGACATGGTGTCACGACGTTTACACTACAGGTAGACATGGTGTCACTAGGTTTACACTACAGATAGACATTGTGTCCACTAGGTTTACACTACAGGTAGATATTGATTACACTAGGTTTACACTACATATAGACATGGTGTACACTAGGTTTACACTACAGGTAGACATTGTGTACACTAGGTTTACACTACAGATAGACATTGTGTACACTAGGTTTACACTACATGTAGATATGGTGTTACTAGGTTTACACTACAGGTAGACATTGTGTCACTAGGTTTACACTACAGGTAGACATGGTGTCACTAGTTTTACACTACAGGTAGACATGGTGTCACTAGATTTACACTACAGATAGACATGGTGTCACTAGGTTTACACTACAGGTAGACATTGTGTACACAAGGTTTACACTACAGGTAAACATGGTGTACACAAGGTTTACCCTACAGGTAGACATAGTGTCACTACGTTTACACTACATGTAAATATGGTGTCACTAGGTTTACACTACAGGTAGACATTGTGTCACTACGTTAACACTACATGTAGATATGGTGTCACTAGGTTTACACTACAGGTAGACATTGTGTACACTAGGTTTACAATACAGATAGACATGGTGTCACGACGTTTACACTACAGGTAGACATGGTGTCACTAGATTTACACTACATGTAGATATGGTGTACACTAGGTTTAAACTACAGATAGACATAATGTCACTAGGTTTACACTACAGGTAGACATGGTGTCACTAGGTTTACACTACAGATAGACATTGTGTACACTAGGTTTACACTACAGGTAGATATTGATTACACTAGGTTTACACTACAGATATACATGGTGTACACTAGGTTTACACTACAGGTAGACATAGTGTACACTAGGTTTACACTACAGGTAGACATTGTGTACACTAGGTTTACACTACAGATAGACATTGTGTACACTAGGTTTACACTACAGATAGACATTGTGTACACTAGGTTTACACTACAGATAGACATTGTGTACACTAGGTTTACAATACAGATAGACATGGTGTCACTAGGTTTACACTACAGGTAGACATGGTGTCACTACGTTTACACTACAGGTAGACATGGTGTCACTACGTTTACACTACAGGTAGACATGGTGTCACTACGTTTACACTACAGGTAGACATTGTGAATACTAGGTTTACACTACAGGTAGGCATGGTGTCACTAGTTTTACACTACAGGTAGACATGGTGTCACTAGGTTTACATTACAGGTAGACATTGTGTCACTACGTTTACACTGCATGTAGACATTGTTTCACTACGTTTACACTACAGGTAGACATGGTGTCACTAGGTTTACACTACGGATAGACATTGTGTCACTAGGTTTACACTACAGGTAGACATGGTGTCACTTCGTTTACACTACAGATAGACATGGTGTCAATACGTTTACACTACAGGTGGACATGGTGTCACTAGGTTTACACTACATGTAGACATGGTGTCACTAGGTTTACACTACAGGTAGACATTGTGTACACTAGGTTTACACTACAGGTAGACATTGTGTACACTAGGTTTACACTACAGATAGACATGGTGTATACACTACGTTTACACTACAGATAGACATGGTGTCACTACGTTTTCACTACAGGTAGACATGGTGTCACTAGGTTTACACTACAGGTAGACATGGTATCACTAGGTTTACACTACAGGTAGACATTGTGTACACTAGGTTTACACTACAGATAGACATGGTGTATACACTTCGTTTACACTACAGGTAGACATGGTGTACACTAGGTTTACACTACATATAGACATGGTGTCACGATGTTTACACTACAGGTAGACATGGTGTCACTACGTTTACACTACAGGTAGACATGGTGTACACTAGGATTACACTACAGATAGACATGGTGTCACGACGTTTACACTACAGGTAGACATTGATTACACTAGGTTTACACTACAGGTAGACATGGTGTCACTACGTTTACACTACATGTAGACATGGTGTCACTACGTTTACACTACAGGTAGACATGGTGTCACTACGTTTACACTACATGTAGACATGGTGTCACTACGTTTACACTACAGGTAGACATGGTGTCACTACGTTTACACTACAGGTAGACATGGTGTCACTACGTTTACACTACAGGTAGACATGGTGTCACTAGGTTTACACTACAGGTAGACATGGTGTCACTAGGTTTACATTACAGGTAGACATTGTGTCACTACGTTAACACTGCATGTAGATATGGTGTCACTAGGTTTACACTACAGGTAGACATTGTGTCACTACGTTTACACTACATGTAGATATGGTGTCACTAGGTTTTCACTACAGGTAGACATTGTGTACACTACGTTTACACTACATGTTGATATGGTGTCACTTGGTTTACACTACAGGTAGACATTGTGTCACTACGTTTACACTACATGTAGATATGGTGTCACTAGGTTTACACTACAGGTAGACATTGTGTACACTAAGTTTACACTACAGATAGACATGGTGTCACGACGTTTACACTACAGGTAGACATGGTGTCACTAGGTTTACACTACAGATAGACATTGTGTACACTAGGTTTACACTACAGGTAGATATTGATTACACTAGGTTTACACTACAGATAGACATGGTGTACACTAGGTTTACACTACAGGTAGACATAGTGTACACTAGGTTTACACTACAGGTAGACATTCTGTACACTAGGTTTACACTACAGATAGACATTGTGTACACTAGGTTTACACTACAGATAGACATTGTGTACACTAGGTTTACAATACAGATAGACATGGATAAACTAGGTTTACACTACAGATGGACATGGTGTCACTAGGTTTACACTACAGGTAGACATGGTGTCACTATGTTTACACTACAGATAGACATGGTGTACACTAGGTTTACACTACAGGTAGACATGGTGTCACTAGGTTTACACTACAGGCAGACATTGTGTCACTACGTTTACACTACATATAGACATGGTGTCACTAGGTTTACACTACAGGTAGACATGGTGTCACTACGTTTACACTACAGGTAGACATGGTGTCACTACGTTTACACTACAGGTAGACATGGTGTCACTACGTTTACACTACAGGTAGACATGGTGTCACTACGTTTACACTACAGGTAGACATGGTGTCACTACGTTTACACGACATGTAGACATGGTGTCACTACGATTACACTACATGTTGATATGGTGTCACTAGGTTTACACTACAGGCAGACATTGTGTACACTAGGTTTACACTACAGATAGACATGGTGTCACTAGGTTTACACTACAGGTAGACATGGTGTCACTAGGTTTACACTACAGGTAGACATAGTGTCACTAGGTTTACACTACAGGTAGACATGGTGTCACTAGGTTTACACTACAGGCAGACATTGTGTCACTACGTTTACACTACATGTAGATATGGTGTCACTAGGTTTACGCTACAGGTAGACATTGTGTACACTAGGTTTACACTACAGGTAGACATGGTGTCACTAGTTTTACACTACAGGTAGACATGGTGTCACTAGGTTTACATTACAGGTAGACATTGTGTCACTACGTTTACACTACAGGTAGACATGGTGTCACTACGTTTACACTACAGGTAGACATGGTGTCACTACGTTTACACTACAGGTAGACATGGTGTCACTACGTTTACACTACAGGTAGACATGGTGTCACTACGTTTACACTACAGGTAGACATGGTGTCACTACGTTTACACTACAGGTAGACATGGTGTCACTACGTTTACACTACAGGTAGACATGGTGTCACTACGTTTACACTACAGGTAGACATGGTGTCACTACGTTTACACTACAGGTAGACATGGTGTCACTACGTTTACACTACAGGTAGACATGGTGTCACTACGTTTACACTACAGGTAGACATGGTGTCACTACGTTTACACTACAGGTAGACATGGTGTCACTACGTTTACACTACAGGTAGACATGGTGTCACTACGTTTACACTACAGGTAGACATGGTGTCACTACGTTTACACTACAGGTAGACATGGTGTCACTACGTTTACACTACAGGTAGACATGGTGTCACTACGTTTACACTACAGGTAGACATGGTGTCACTACGTTTACACTACAGGTAGACATGGTGTCACTACGTTTACACTACAGGTAGACATGGTGTCACTACGTTTACACTACAGGTAGACATGGTGTCACTACGTTTACACTACAGGTAGACATGGTGTCACTACGTTTACACTACAGGTAGACATGGTGTCACTACGTTTACACTACAGGTAGACATGGTGTCACTACGTTTACACTACAGGTAGACATGGTGTCACTACGTTTACACTACAGGTAGACATGGTGTCACTACGTTTACACTACAGGTAGACATGGTGTCACTACGTTTACACTACAGGTAGACATGGTGTCACTACGTTTACACTACAGGTAGACATGGTGTCACTACGTTTACACTACAGGTAGACATGGTGTCACTACGTTTACACTACAGGTAGACATGGTGTCACTACGTTTACACTACAGGTAGACATGGTGTCACTACGTTTACACTACAGGTAGACATGGTGTCACTACGTTTACACTACAGGTAGACATGGTGTCACTACGTTTACACTACAGGTAGACATGGTGTCACTACGTTTACACTACAGGTAGACATGGTGTCACTACGTTTACACTACAGGTAGACATGGTGTCACTACGTTTACACTACAGGTAGACATGGTGTCACTACGTTTACACTACAGGTAGACATGGTGTCACTACGTTTACACTACAGGTAGACATGGTGTCACTACGTTTACACTACAGGTAGACATGGTGTCACTACGTTTACACTACAGGTAGACATGGTGTCACTACGTTTACACTACAGGTAGACATGGTGTCACTACGTTTACACTACAGGTAGACATGGTGTCACTACGTTTACACTACAGGTAGACATGGTGTCACTACGTTTACACTACAGGTAGACATGGTGTCACTACGTTTACACTACAGGTAGACATGGTGTCACTACGTTTACACTACAGGTAGACATGGTGTCACTACGTTTACACTACAGGTAGACATGGTGTCACTACGTTTACACTACAGGTAGACATGGTGTCACTACGTTTACACTACAGGTAGACATGGTGTCACTACGTTTACACTACAGGTAGACATGGTGTCACTACGTTTACACTACAGGTAGACATGGTGTCACTACGTTTACACTACAGGTAGACATGGTGTCACTACGTTTACACTACAGGTAGACATGGTGTCACTACGTTTACACTACAGGTAGACATGGTGTCACTACGTTTACACTACAGGTAGACATGGTGTCACTACGTTTACACTACAGGTAGACATGGTGTCACTACGTTTACACTACAGGTAGACATGGTGTCACTACGTTTACACTACAGGTAGACATAGTGTCACTACGTTTACACTACATGTAGATATGGTGTCACTAGGTTTACACTACAGGTAGACATTGTGTACACTAGGTTTACACTACAGATAGACATGGTGTTACGACGTTTACACTACAGGTAGACATGGTGTACACTAGGTTTACACTACAGATAGACATGATGTCACTAGGTTTACACTACAGGTAGACATGGTGTCACCAGGTTTACACTACAGATAGACATTGTGTACACTAGGTTTACACTACAGGTAGACATGGTGTACACTAGGTTTACACTACAGGTAGACATTGTGTACACTAGGTTTACACTACAGATAGACATTGTGTACACTAGGTTTACACTACACATAGACATTGTGTACACTAGGTTTACAATACAGATAGACATGGATAAACTAGGTTTACACTACAGATAGACATGGTGTCACTAGGTTTACACTACAGGTAGACATGGTGTCACTATGTTTACATTACAGATAGACCTGGTGTACACTAGGTTTACACTACAGGTAGACATGGTGTCACTATGTTTACATTACAGATAGACATGGTGTACACTAGGTTTACACTACAGATAGACATGGTGTCAATAGGTTTACACTACAGGTAGACATGGTGTCACTAGGTTTACACTACATGCACATTAACAAAACTAGAATATTACAGATCAAACCATTTATTTTTAACTCGTGATATAATACATGCAAATTAAAACCCACCCGATTCTTGGTATTCAGAAGTGCTTTATAACTAAAATACTTAATGGTTGATGGTGAGGGAGATGTCACCAGATATAGATTTAGTCGTTATTATGCCCAAATTGTATGTCACATTTAAGTGAGCAATTTACATATGTAAATGAATGTGACCTTCATTTTCATTAATCGGTCACAATGATATTAAATAGCACCCATATCGAGTATATATGCCGTTGAAAAACGTTCCATTCTTAAACTGTCCTTGTATATATAACATTGAGATAGACATCAAAATGAAGAAATTCATATGGATACTTACTTGAAGAATTAATGACAAAAGTCTAGATTGGACATGCTGTCAATGGGCAATGTTTGATTAGCAAATTAAGTAAAACGATATGAATACTATTTTATTGATAAATACAGAAGGTGCAAACACGACTATCATTCTAAGTCTCCCGAATAAAAGAGGACACTAATTAATTATCTTGCTTTAGTATCAGATTTAACGGGACTTGAGTTGTTTTAAACTAGAACCAAAATCTAAAATCTGTTTTTATGTAGCACATTGGAGGATCAACTTATAGCATGGCTCATTTTATTCAGTGTAACGTAAAAGAACTTAAATCCTGTTCTCAAAATGCGGTCCTCTCATGCTTTCGTACCGAAAAATGAAAAAAAAAGAAAAAACACGTGTCCGATATATTGTTTTAATTCAATGTCCGCTAAAAAGAGTATCAGTAATTGTCAGAACGACTTGTAGTAGTGTGTTTGTTTAGCTCAGATAGTTGGGGCATTGCCACCATCTGGTAAAGGTTAGGAGTTCGAATCCAAACTAGCTCTGCTTTTTATTTTTATTTAAACAAGCAAAAGCAATCCCTTGTTTTGTCATGTCAAATAGATTTTTTTTAATTATATGTCATATCAAATAAATATAACCAAAGGCAAGTGTAAGATAAAAAAAATAACCGCATTCAAATCTCCTTATAATAAACGATAAAATGTGAATTGTAGACAACGTGTCACGTTAACCTTGGTAGGGAAGAATCCGTATGGATTAGTGATTCATATAAATGTACTTTAATTCCACACCGAAATAGATATCTTATTGATTTAATGTTGAATACTGCTGAATTTGCTGTTTATTATGCGAGCAATACAAAAGTCATAGCAATCTATTTTGGATATAGGAGATTCAAAATACGTCATGTGACATTTTACCTCTAGTGTATTTTTTCAGTTCGAGCAACAGTTGTACGCGACCTAGCCGTGGCAGGCGGAAAGTGAAAAGTTGTGTTGTTTTTCTCTAGTGTATATTTTAGCTCGAGAAACAGTTGTACGCGGCCTAGGCCGTGGCAGCCGGAAAGTGAAAAGTTGTGTTGTTTTTCTCTAGTGTATTTTTTAGCTCGAGAAACAGTTGTACGCGGCCTAGGCCGTGGCAGGCTGAAAGTGAAAAGTTGTGTTGTTTTTCTCTAGTGTATTTGTTTAGCTCGAGCAACAGTTGTGCGCGGTCTAGGCCGTGGCAGGCGGAAAGTGAACAGTTGTGTTGTTTTACAATACACAATTTTATCAATTACATCATAAATTGTATCAGGTTTACCGGGATACACTTTAGTTTTAAACAACTAAAAATGGGATCACTCCTTCATAGAATGTTGTCTAGTTTACTAGATGTCGTTTTAATGAACCGTTATATCTAGTATATATCGCCGAACACTGGTCGGAATTCACAGTGGTGCTACCGTTAAGAGAGTCGTCAGTTTGGATATCGAAGAGGTTATTAGGGCGTGTAATGGGATAATAAGGTACTGGTTTGGGAGCTTTGTTTCGAGTGACAACCTAGACTGGCTACGAATATCACTCTTGGTCTTAGTACAAATTTCAATCATCTGGCAATCGACGGCATCGTTATATTTCGGATGAGGTGTGTGACCTTGTGGTGTAAGACAAATATTTTTTTTAAATAAACAATATTTAATAAGATTTAATAAGATATTTTATGGACGCAGGCAAGTAATATGCCTCTATGTACATATATCATACAATGAAATACAATGAAATAATATCCATGATGTACAATTAGTAATTAAGTGATATCAATCATTAAATGAAGTTAGTTAATTGGCACGTCCGTGTTCCATTTTATAGCTCCCCAAGTGGTTGTATTTAAGTTCCAAATTAGCCCAGTGCTTGTCTAGACTTATCTCGAAGTCTCTTATTGTTGTTGAGTTTATGATATTTTCTGGCAAACTGTTCCATATATCGATAGTTCTAAATCCAAAGGAATATTTCCGTATATCTAACTTGCAATGTTTTTTCTTTAATTTTTACGAATGACCTCTCGTCCGGGATGCGATATCATGCTCAAATATTCCAATGGTAACCCTTTCGTCGTGGAAATTGTTCATTATCTTGTATACATTTATGATGTCACCCCTCAGTCTCCGGTAGGATAGTGAAGGTAAACCTAGACGCTTTAATCTCTCGCTGTAGGGTAGATCTCTAAGCCCTGGAATTAGTTTGGTTGCCCTCCGCTGTACTTTTTCTATAGATTCGATGTCCTTTGTTCTGTATGGATTCCAGACGCTTGCAGCGTATTCTAAATGTGGTCTTACTAATGCTTTGAAAAGTTGTTTAAATGATAATTCATCTATGTATACAAAAGATCTTCTTATAAGTCCAAGAATACTATTGGCTTTATTGACTGCTTGTTGAATGTGTATAGAGAAATTTAGATCCTTGTCCACATGCACTCCTATGTCTTTTTCCGATGATATGTTCTCAAGATTAATTTTATTACCTCCTGCATCTGTCATGTTGTACTTCCGACTTTCATGGCTTTTTCCTTTTATGGTTAGAACCTTACATTTCAGCGGGTGGAATTTCAGTAGCCATGTGTTTGACCATTCTTGCAGTTTGTCCAAATCCGATTGTAAAGCCTTTTTATCATCTTCATTTCTAATTTCCCTGTAGATTTTGGTGTCATCGGCGAATAGGAAAGTATTTGATGTGGTATGTTTCGGTAAATCATTTATATAAATCACAAATAAGATCGGACCCAAGACACTGCCTTGGGGAATTCCGCTCAATACTGGATAGTCCTTTGATGATTTCCCATTCACTATTACGCGTTGCTTTCGTTGACTAAGAAAGTTTTCCACCCAATTAACTGTTTTCGCGTTTATTCTATAACTTCGGAGTTTGGCGATTAATCTCTGATGAGGCACTTTGTCAAAAGCCTTCATAAAGTCCATATAGACAACGTCTATTTCTCCTCCATGGTCCAGAATATTGGTCCAATCTTCTAGTACCATCAGTAGTTGTAGAACTGTTGACCTTTTTGCTATGAATCCAACCTGTTTAGCACTGAATAAATTATTTAGGTCCATGTGGTTGACTATTGCATCTCTGATTATCCTCTCCATTGTCTTTCCAACTACACTTGTTAGGCTCACCGGTCTGTAATTTCCTGCATCTGATTTTGAACCCTTCTTGAATATAGCCGTTATGCTGGCTTTCTTCCACGCCTTAGGTACTATACCTCCATGTACTGATTTATTGAAAATTATACGAAGTGGTTTACATAGAATTAATTTTAGTTCCTTTAGTAATCTTGGGTGTATCTGGTCTGGACCCTGTGATTTGTTGCTGTCCAAGTTCCCCAATAATTTCATTATTGACTCCTCGGTACATAAAAGTTCATAAGAGTCATGTTTGATTAGCTTATTATCCAAAGTTGGCATATCTCCTCTAGGTTCCTCTGTAAAACACTACTGAAAAATTGTGCAAGTACTTCTGCTTTGTCCTTATCCAACACAGCAATTTTTGAATCATCTCCGTCTAGACCCTTAAGTTCTGAAATCCCTGTTTTTACCTTTCTTTTCGAGTTGATGTATTTCCAGAAACGTTTCGGGTTTCCTTTGACATTTCCTGCAATGTCTTTCTCCATATCTGGTCTCACCTTCCTCAATGCACCCTTTACCTGATTTCTGATTTTAGTATATTCTCTGTATTTCGACTCTGTTCTCACTTCTAAATATCGCTGCCATGCCCTATGTTTTTGTTGATTTTCTTTCTAATGTTCTCGTTCAGTGGAAGGTATGGTTTATTATTTGCGTTGTGCTTGTTGCCTTTTATCATAGGGATATGTTTATCAATACATCTATTCAATATTTCAATGAATTGTTCGTACATACTGTCCGCATCTCCTTTTAATATTTCCTCCCATGATATGTCTAGATCCTTGCGCATGCCAGCATAATTCCCCTTATTATAGTTTCGGTGGCTAAGAGTTACATTGGACTGTTGACGGTAGCATGTACATTTGAACTTTAGTACCAAGTGGTCGCTGTGCCCAAAGGGACTTTCATGGATGATTTCCCTGATCATTTCTTCTTCGTTGGTCATCACCAGATCAAGTATGCTTGGTTCGCTCCCAATTCTTCCTCTTGTATACTGTCTGACGTGTTGAGTTAGGTAATTATCTCTCAAACATTCTATGAACTGCTCTCCATCTTGGTCATTCACGGAGGTTGAACGGTCCCAATTAATCTTTGGGAAATTGAAGTCTCCCATTATAAGTATGTGAGAATATTCGTTCGTTGCTGTGACTGAATTCAGTAAATCATATAGTTCCTCCGTATTTCTTGTGTCCGTATTTGGACTCTTATATATACAACCAATTAATAATGAATCCTTTTCTGTGAGTTTAATTTTGACCCAAATACTCTCTTTAAATGAAGATCCAGTAATCACCTCCACAGCTTTAAGATTTTCTTTAACATAAATTGCTACTCCTCTGTGATGATTATTTTCATTTATAAAGATATCATACCCTTCAATACCAAGCTCTGCCTTGTTCGGTAGAAATCGTTTATTTTTTGGATATACTTCAGTTACCCCGATGATGTCGATTTCCGTGCTGGATTGAAATACTCGTGCCTTCAGTTCATCATGTTTATTCGGAAGACTGTCTGCATTAGTATATATACAATGAATATCATTTTTCCTCGTTTGTGTGATTGAATTTGCTGAATTGTTTTTTATATTCCCAGTTTTTGAACTATATCTCTGGCTGATTAGTTTCCTGCTTTCGTTTCCGAACCTTCATCACTTAATCAATTTTACCGAAAATTATAATTAAAGCGAATAGTCGGGCAAGTGACTGTAAAATCGGTAAAAATGGTATTAATATATCCGGTATAATTTCTTATGAATTAGAAAAATAAAACTTTCCGTCAAAATCGCTGTACATGCGAAGAAAATAATAATATCTATGGGAATCCTAAAAGTCCTCCCGGACGGCTAAGAGTGCAGTTCAATCTTAACGCATGCGCAACACCCACCACTCTCCGTAGTAAACAAAACATGGCTACCGTAGTTTTGAACCAAAATGTTTCCGCCAAAACAACCAACTGACTCACCTAAAATGCGAAAGGAAAGGCAAACAACTGACTCGGTACACATTACGACGCAATACAACTTGTTATAGTGAAGAGAACAGTTCACACGAGCACGCGGCTCCGGACCGCTACTGTACGTACCTAGGCCTACTACGTACCCGGTACTCCCTGCTCAGCTGATTGTGAGTGAGTCTTCGTATTTTGATCATTATGTAAATAGTCCCTAGCAGTATTTTTTCATAAATGAGTGGTCACATATGGTCACATGTTTCATACCTGTTCCCCAATCGCGTAAAACGTAACCCTGGGGTAAATAGATACCGCATTTAGTGGTTTATCACACGAAACGAAACCGACACGACAGATAAACACCATGTCCATGTTGACATTTCCACGCAGCCTCGTTTTCAAAGAGGTTTGGAGAATTTATATTTAGAACTGTGCTAAATTTACACGGGGCTTCCCAAAATTTTCAATTGGTCAAAAACTGGACACCGTAAGCAGAACTTGACCATCATTATTGTATACAATGACTTTTGGAAGGCCAAAGAACGCATTTAGACTGGTTTCCTTTGCCCGACTATTCACTTTAAAAGCGAATAGTCGGGCAAGTGACTGTAAAATCGGTAAAAAATGGTATTAATATATCCGGTATAATTTCTTATGAATTAGAAAAAATAAAACTTTCCGTCAAAATCGCTGTACATGCGAAGAAAATAATAATATCTATGGGAATCCTAAAAGTCCTCCCGGACGGCTAAGAGTGCAGTTCAATCTTAACGCATGCGCAACACCCACCACTCTCCGTAGTAAACAAAACATGGCTACCGTAGTTTTGAACCAAAATGTTTCCGCCAAACAACCAACTAACTCACCCTAAAATGCGAAAGGAAAGGCAATGGAGCAGCGACAATCCCAACAACTGACTCGGTAAACATTACGACGCATGGAGAGTGTTAATACAACTTGTTATAGTGAAGAGAACAGTTCAAACGAGCACGCGGCTCCGGACCGCTACTTAAGGTTCATGTAATGGTTTTAACCAGTGATATTTTGCAAGCCAAAAACGCATTACTGTGCTGCAATTGAACAGAACTAATTTCATTAATTGTTGGTATATACCCTGTCTAACTGTCAGTCTTACTGTTGTGATAAGTAATTGTGAAGCTGCTTGTAAATTTTAGCAAAAAAAGAGAAAAATGTATATTTCTGGAGAAGACATAGAACTCGTGTGAATTGCATGGATGGCACCAAATAACATGCTATCGTGTTCAGTAGTGACTATGCCAGGTACTCCAACAGTTTGTTGGGCAAAAATCGGACC
Source organism: Argopecten irradians irradians (assembly GCA_004382745.1). NCBI lineage: Eukaryota > Metazoa > Mollusca > Bivalvia > Pectinida > Pectinidae > Argopecten > Argopecten irradians. Next base: position 521,578 of record SAYR01034074.1, read on the forward strand.
AGCGAATAGTGCAGGAGCCTATTGTTGTAAATGCAAATGGCTGCTTTAAATGGCGGATCACAAATATAGCATATAAAAAGACATTTTAATTGATACAAGTGCTCTTAATACACTATAAGTACTCTGAACATGACAAGAAGAATATTTTACGAAAAAAAATAGTTAAAATGTGGACTTTGAGGCTCTTTCCGGAAATTTTGCATTTTTGCCCCAAACAGATTGTTTGAACTATTTTTTTTCGTGAAGAGTCTTCTTGTTATGTTCAGAGTACCTTTTGGTGTCTATAAAAACATTTGTATCAATTGAGATGGCTTCTTATATGCGATATTTTCGATCCGCCATTTATAGCAGCCATTTGCATTTACTACACTAGGCTCCTGCGCTATTTACTGGTCCGATTTTGCCAAACAAACTGTTGGAGTACCTGGCATATTCACAACTGAACACGATGGCATGATTATTTGGTTCCATCAATGCAATTCACACGAGTTCTATGTCTTCTCCAGAAATATACATTTTTCTCATATTTTACTGTATTTTCCACGCAGCTCCACAAATTACATATCAACAGTAAGACTGACAGTTAGCCAGGGTATATACCAACAATTAATGAAATTAGTTCTGTTCAATTGCAGCACAGTAATGTGTTTTAGGCTTGCAAAATATCACTGTTTAAAGCCATTACATGAACCTTAACAGTTACTTTAGGCCTACTACGTACCCGGTACTCCCTGCTCAGCTGATTGTGAGTGAGTCTTCGTATTTTGATCATTATGTAAATAGTCCCTAGCAGTATTTTTTCATAAATGAGTGGTCACATATGGTCACATGTTTCATACCTGTTCCCCAATCGCGTAAAACGTAACCCTGGGGTAAATAGCGGTTCTTTAGTGGGGCCTCTTTAGGGGTAATGAATGCCCTGTATGCTACCGGTCAATTCATACAGTTCTGATGTATATATTTATAGATTTTTAATTTGTAAATTTTTGTTCTGTACATGTTCTGGTAGTGTTATACACATACATTTATATAGGATTTACATTGTAGGTTAATTGGTAAAATTGTATTGATATGTTCTGATATACACATATACATATGTACATGTAGGTTTTAGCTTGTTCTTTAGATATATTTGGAGGACACATACAATATTATTTCTGTTCATAATAATAAATAGTGTTTGTATTATTATTACAACTGTACCTGGTTCATGTGTATATGACAAACTTTACAGAGTTGAAATGTACTGCAGCCATGTATCATTTATAATTATTCTGAATTTTTGTTGGAACAATAGATAAATGAATTTTGTATCTTTTTTGAAACAATATTTGATTTCTATCAAATGCATCAGTGACACATTCACAACTTATAAAATGTTTTCTCTAAAATAAAAAAAAACCTTTAGAATGAACCTACATTTATTCATTTATATATATTTGAAATTGATCATTTCAATTTTTTGTCATATTCAACAGATATAAAAAAATGCTGGTTCTTTTTTCAGGCACCATGCATGCATAGTGACATGAATACAGAAAGTTCATCCCTGGACCTGTATACAAGTGTATGTTATATATACAAATATACATACAATTAGCATCATATGAAGACTGAAGAATGTTGATTTGAGTGCTCTTGAAAGTAAACTTTTCCAATATGGACCTAGAAGATCATGAACAGAACATTTAAACAGTATTAATTTATTGAATGTTCCTTTCAACTGTAATCATTAAATAAAATTATGATGCAATACTTTTTCATTGTTTAACTTTGTAGAAATATTTGTTTATATTAGTCCTCTAGATCCAGTGATTATAATTCTTGCATCCATATGCCTGCCCATTTGTTTGTCAGGGCTTGTGAGATAGCTTTTCAATTACTTTTAAAATATAAGGATTTTTTTTTACATATAGCAATATAGATAACATTGTCTTAATATTTCTAAATTCTACTTTACAAGAGAGTAGACTCAACATATAAATAAAACCATAAAACTAGCAAGTTATCTGAAATGTTAAAAATCTTTTTGTCTGAACCAAATTTCACATTTATTGTCTATGTGTAACTTGTACATAGACCATTTATGTATTAATACTGTAGTAACAGTGATGACAAACACATAGACTAAAATGTAGTATGTAGTACTATGTACATCTGTCTTTGATTTGAGTTCTAAACAAAAAAGTGGTACCTAATGGGAAGTTGTGACTTGGGCGGAGGGTGAAATACAGAAGAAATAGCTACACATGGAAAAAAGAAAGATATACAGTACCATATGGATTCAAAGTTGCTCTAAAATCAATGAGACTAAATAACCAAAAAAAAAGCCATGTAAACCCCAAATATGCAATGATTAGATCAATGATAAAGCACCCTTCCACTTCCAGTTATCTGTAGCTATTTCTTCTATATTTCAACCCCCCACTCAAGTTACAACTTCCCAACCTCATGATTCTTCTGTCTTTTAGCCCCCCCACCCCCCCCCCCCCCCCCCCAACACACACATACCTGATTGATTGTCATGTTATTTCAGGTTCCTATTCAGGTATTATTCCTAAAAACCTAAAAGGGTATACACACTGTGTACTCTCAAAGGAGGGGAACCACTTCATTCAAAAATGGAATTTACAATTTCATCTTAATTTTGAAATTTTCAATTTAATTATTAATTACTGGACTATTAAAACATTATAGAACCCCTCGGCTACAGACAAAGTACTGTGGTACACATTTCTCTTAATTAATTACTTTTCTTCAACTCAATCATCTTTTTCTCCAGAGCACAAAAAAGAACAAGAAACAACAGAAAAGGAAAGTAACATACATGTAGGCCTATATGTTTTCTGGAAATATATATGATGTGTTAATTCTCACAGCATAGGCCTACATGAATGTGAAGAATTAAATATTATCAATGTTTGAGAGAATTTCCTAGTTGTAATTCTATAGCAGCTACATGGAATGTACGTTTACATATATACATTGTACGATACATATACATCATAAAAGTTTCTTTCCTTCCAGCTGGACATTCATGTCATCTCTCTCCAGAACTCAAATATTGTTTACAAAAAAAACAACCAACCAGAGACATAGATAATTTAATTAAATCTCTGCAAAAAACTACACGAATAATTGAACACATATATTGTACTTGTAAAATATCTATGTATGAGCTAATTTATTTTCACATCTTTGACAGCTACATGCATGGACGTTCTATGGAACGTTTTCGTGTGGTTTTAAATGGGAAATTATGTTACGATTATTTGTATTTAACCTTCATGATTCGGTTGATGTAAAATACGACGAATGCTATGCTGCAATAATTGCCCCTTGCCGGGGCCCCATCTCTGCATCGGCCGAATATTTGTGTCGATTTCCATGTACAAGATACTTTTATTCGAAAAATGATTACAAAGCATTGTCATTAATGTAAGAATACTTCATTTGCATTCAATC
>SAYR01034074.1:526591-560448 GCA_004382745.1 Argopecten irradians irradians
TATCATCTCAAAACAACAATTTGCATACCGCATTAGTGGTTTATCACACGAAACGAAACCGACACGACTGAGAAACACATGTCCATGTTGACATTTCCACGCAGCCTCGTTTTCAAAGAGTTTGGAGAATTTATATTTAGAACTGTGCTAAATTTACACGGGGCTTCCCCAAAATTTCAATGGTCAAAACTGGACACCGTAAGCAGAACTTGACCATCATTATGGTATACAATGACTTTTGGAAGGCCAAGGAACGCATTTAGACTGGTTTCCTTTGCCCGACTATTCACTTTAACTATACACTTGGTATTTAGATTATTTTTAATTTTAATATATAAAGCTTCATTATCAAATAAATTAAAATGCACTACCAGTTAAAATACATATCCCTATTGACTAGCATAGTTGTATAACTGTACGTATTTGTGTGATGAGTACAATGTATGTATGTAGAGAGGCTGCCACCTAAGTACAGCATGCTATAAATGGACCTCCTGGGGTTGGGGATAAGGTACTACATGTATACAGGTGTTGTTAGTCTGTGATACACTTGACTGAACATATTGAAGGGTGCCCAAAGAAGGCCCCAGGCCCCTGGCCCCACTCTGGCCAATGGGTGTGTTCCCGCTACGCCTACATGCTATAACAATAGGTAAAAAGATCAAAGAAAGTGTAATTATAGTCTGTTTCATACAAGTTTCTGATACATGTACTTCGTCTACTTACCTGGAGTTTACCTATGCGTGCATGTAGAATAATAGTAGTCTAGTAGTTTACTAGAAATTACAGTAAAAAATATAGTAGTTTACTAGATAATTCACCAATATTACATGTACATTATAGAATAGTCCTCGTGATGAAATATCATATTATAAAACATTTATTATGATTAATACATTAATGAAAAAAACATGTTGAAAATTTCCTGCAAAAGTGTGTTGTAAAATGCACATTCTTACGGCATCATAATCTTCTTCGTGAAAATATGTGATTTGTTACATCATATTCTCAAGAATTAAACCTGCGATATGTACACCATTGAATGAAATATCACCTATAAAACTCTCTAAGTCACTTCTTATTCCATACCAATTTGAATATGATGATTTGGAAAGAAGTTAAACTTACAAAAATATGCATGTAAGTAGGAAATATCATGTTGTATGTGATCGATTTCAAGGTTTGTCATACCTATTTTTGCTGATTACATGGTAGATGCTATTTTGCTAATTCCCTTATATAATTAGTCGCTGCCATAGGTTTCACATCATTTTTATTTTCTAATTATTGTTTTTTGACAAAATTAATGTTAGTTTTCCTTATGAATGTATTTGCCGTCTATTTGATCAGAAAGTAGACATTTCATAAAAATCCGTATATTTTGTCATGGATTGTATAACTTATGAACTTTAAGGACTACATGTATGATTTGTGCCCTTGTTGTTTCACGAATACGTCATTTTTCAAATTCCTAATTAAGGTTGAAATTCAAACATCGAGTACAAATTCCTTGATGCAATTAGATATAACGGTTGTATAGCATTGCGGTTGCAGTTGTTATGGTAACCATGCATCCTAATATGATATACTTAAGTTACTTAAAAACAGAAAGTTGAAATTCTATCAATTATTTGATATGCTAAATATAGAAAACATAGAGCGCATCTTTAAACAAAACTTATATTCATCTTATAAAGATGTAACTTACGTGCCTGTATATTCTCAGTAAATTATTACATGTATGTACATGTGCATGTATTTAATTTATGCTTCTGATTGACTCAATAATTTTATTTTTATAAGTTGCAAATAATTTCACTGCTCTTCTGATATAACTTCGGTTTGTCTTCATAAATTTGGTATCAACTCAAGCTCATAAGCCAGGTAAAATACATAGTATGAAATATGTTAGCCGAAAAATTGAAATTGAACGCACGTAGGAGGGAATCCGTCCGTTAATATTCGAGATTTGTTACAACTGCTTTGAATAATCGTATATGCATCTGTGGTTGGACAAGGGGAACACTTGTTTCATCTTTTATTTGCTACAAAAGCCCAAAATTTACTTTTTTCTCTAAAAATATTGTAAAGAATGGATGTTATACGTACTACCAATACGATGTCTGTCTCTAAGGTCGTATGTTATTAAGTTTTATTAGATTCCATAATATAAGAAATTCATTCGAAATTGATAGAGAAATATTGTCATAAAAATATATATATAATGCTGTTATGTGTGGCCAAAAAATCGGTGATAAATATCTTATTTTCATTTGTTATTTTTTGTTCGTCTTTGCAAAATATATATATATACGTATACCTCTAGATACAATTACCAAAATCCATCTAACGACCTTTTGCCCATAATGCAAAACATAGTATGTATGTCCAGGTAAAAAATCCAGGTAGATCACACACAGGTAAAGTTACCTTTATGATACAGACTATAATTGTTATAACAACATACTTGCTGGTAGATGTTTTTAAAATGTAGGCGTTCCGGGATACAGCCATTATACCCGTGTGGTTGATGGAACAGTATGAAGTCCAAGTGACCATGGCAACTGCAGTCCTAGCCTAGGGGCCTACATTTCGAGCAGGCAAATTTAAGTGAACAATATACTACATGTATAAATCATACATTAATATATATATTGTTATCATATAACTCACGCGGTTTGTAAAAGAAGGTCAGAATAGGATATTGTCAAATTATCAAGGTTTCTATAATTAAAATAATTATGACAAATTCATAATCTAATCAACAACTATGAATCTACAGTTTAAATGGGTAGAAGTTGGATTTATTTTGATTCTGTCTGTTTGATTTGTTATCAGACATGTGACCTACATTTTAGCGATCGGTCCTTTGAACAGTGTTGATGCTCACGAGCAGCCACATGCCCGATAATAAATTTTTGCTTTCTTAAGCCAGTACTTACAGGTTCCTCAATCGGTTGAGTGTAATAAAGTGTAATTTCTAATGCCGATTTTTAACGTCTATGGATGATTTCTCATTTTTCCAATGCTTTGCAACGCGCCAGGTTCCATGTAGCAAATGTATACGTATTATACAAACTATTTCGCGCACCTTGCCGTTTAGAAAACTATATTCCATACATGTATACATAGTTAAACATTTTATGAAGAATTTAATTTGTTTATGTTTATATGTCCTTGCTTTTATTATGCCCATCAATATATTCTTTTTAATCAAAATAATTTGCCGATCAAAATATCTCTTTGGCGACGATTTGCTTATACTAAAAATCTTACTCCACGCAAGGTTCATCACTTTATGCGTACGAAAAAGAATTTCATCTTTAAACTACTTATCACTAGCTAAGAAAAATAGTTTTTACTGGGAACTATCCATTGATGAGACATAACCAGTATGTGGTTTTACCTACGCAGTTAATTTGCAACGCAGTTAATTTGCTTTTATAAATTCTATAATTAACGTCCTTATTTATAAATTAAATTGTATGATAATATATATAGATACATTTTACTTTATATGTATCTATTCAAATAAACATTACAGTACGAATGATTTCCAGAAATTAACGGCAATTTTTATGTTGCAATAAATATTATGTTTCTGATCGCAATAACTATTTCTATCTGTCAAAGTCCATATCGACTGCAGAATCAATACATATTTTCTCATATTTCTGTGGCACATCATCTAGTCTGTCTGTGGTCTGGATGTAGTGGACATTTTACCTGGACACGATGTCCACCTATAGTGGACACCGTGTTCACACGTAGTGCACTCCGTGTCTACCTGTAGTCTAAATCTTGTGCACTCCGTGTCTACCTGTAGTCTAAACCTCGTGCACTCCGTGTCTACCTGTAGTCTAAACCTCGTGCACTCCGTGTCCACTCGTAGTTCACACCGTGTGCACAATGTGTAACCTTTAGTCTACTACCAACTGTATGCATGGTATATAAATCCCTATTTTCAAGCGTATTCCAAACTCATATCTGTGATCGAGGATAATATTAAATAGGTATTGGACATGTACACAGGTACTTGTGTCTGTAAAAATCGATATTTACAAACAGATAGTTTATATTAGATGGCAGACACAGAAAATCGCCACTCTATCTTATGCGAGTAGAGTAGGTCCCGTTGTCCTCGTGACGTCACAGGTCAGGGGTACCGAATCGGGGTCAATGGCTTGGGGCTTCAGGTGTGTTCTAGAGAAAAGCCGCATTATCTCTAATACCGTATTCGCTGTGAAACTCGTACGTTCTCCATTCTAAATTTTATACAATGACACATTTATCAAGCCTTATATACCAAACCATTCCGTGTACACTTTAAATCCTGTTCTGAAAATGCGGTCCTCTGATGCTTTTGTACCGAAAAAGGAAAAAACAAAACAAAAAAAAACAATAACAACATAACAATAATTGTCTTTATCTTAATTGTTAACACTTTGAGTCAGAGACTCGTCTTCCAAGTGATCAACATAAAATTATATGATATTTACAACAAAAACATTGATTAATCTAATCATTAGAACAAGGTGAGTAATGATTATCTCCCCTCTCTTACAACATTTGTTACCACGGTCGACTGCACACGCGTACGTAATAATTCTGATTGACCATGAATGGGGGATTTAGCCCCGTTCATGGTCAAGTAATCCTGATTGGCCATGAAAGGGGGTTATTGCGGACTCAACTGTGGTAGCAAGACATTAATTGTCCACAATAGTATGCAGTAACAGTTATTGTTAGAACGACTTTTATACTCTTCTGACCAGGGTGCCATCATGACAGTCTCAGTGACCCTTTAGAAAGAGATTGACACCTCTCGAGATAAGAAATAACAAACCCTTTCCGGCTTATCAACTGACGAGAGTATACACTGTATATAGAGCGTGACACTAGAACACCCATGTGCTCCGTGGTACGAGACGTACACATATGTACAAGTAAATCCATCCCTCTACACACGTGTTTAATGTTGACAGGCGATAACAACAACTCACATGTATAACGGTAAGTGTTTTATTTTTTTGTTTTGGGTTGTATGCAACAGGCGTAATTATGCAGATAACTCCCGAGACATAGAGGTTAAATCGAATTGGAATGACCACGTTGTGATTCTACACACGTGTATGTAAATGAATATCTACCACGTATAATATGGCTTAAACGTTCTCTCGTATATTACCATAAAGTCAACTTCCCTGCCCATCCTCGTTACTCCAGGGGTAACAAAATGTCTCGGTAGTACCCTTGTTATATACTGTACATATATTACCATGTAATACAATGGACTCGTATGTGTACATGTATTGATGGGTGGTTATAACGTCGGAAACCAAATTGCTATAAGCTCCAGGATTCCAACTACTTGGTCGATATTTATAAATATTATAATAAATGTGGAAGTTTGGTGACACGATTCTTTATCATAAATCTGTCATAACATCTTACAATATGACACGATACATTCTGTAAACAGTGAACATTGTCGCTATATCAATATAGCTGTGTATACCATACACCGGATATTGGTATCATATAAGCATCGAGGCGGAACGCAACGGTGACGCTCGTATTACTATATGGCTCTGCCATGTTTAAGTATGAAAAAGTTAAATTTGTTAAAACAAAAAATACAGATAAAAATGAATATAGATTTCTTCCGAATTCTTTAATTAACATACATCTTATTCAATTATTCGTTTATTTTATGAGGGTGGGGAAGGAGGAGGGATTGGTTGTGTTTTTTTTCTGACCCGTCGGGTTGCTTTCCGTCCGGTCCCGATTCTATATAGATGTGCGGCCATTGCAGACATTGCTATTTGTATATGATAAAATAATCTTAATCTCTGGATGTACACATTGCACAATTGTGATTTATTAGTACCGGTGAGCATCAAAGTGGCTGTGTATTTACTAAGGAAACACATTCTGAGGAGAACATATAACAGATAAAGTAAAAAAAATGTAATGATAAACCCCAATATTGTATTTAAAACATTGGAACAGATTGAAAACAGGTCAAAATCACCAGGCCCAGATAACATTCATCCACGAGCCCTAAAGGAATTAAGCTCTTGTTATTTGTCTACCACTGTCAATTATCTTCAACATCTCAATCGAAACTGGAACCGTTCCGGAAGAATGGAGGCAAACTAACGTTACAGCCATCTTCAAAAAGGGATATCATAAATCGACCAGTAATGATAGACTTATCAGATTAACGTGTTATATTGCAATGTATTAGAAACAATCGTAAGAGAAACATGCAAACTAATAAATTATTCAGTAAGAAATAATTCGAATTTATTCAAGGGAGATCTATCGTTTTGGAACTAATTAAAGTAATCGACATATAGATGGACATCCTGGATGCAGGAGGATGCATTGATGTGGTTTATTGTGATTTCATGAAAGCATTTTGAAAAGGTCCACCACCGACTCGTCCATAAAATGAGCATGTCCGGATTTACCGGTAAAATCACACTCTGGATTAAAGCACTCCTTCTCAATCGAAAGGAACACATAACAATGAATGCAGACACTTCATGCTGGAAAGAGGTGAGCAGCGGTATTCCACAAGGATCCGTCCTAGTACCAGATCTATTTGTCTTGCACGTAAATGAAACCAACACATTCTTTTTGCAGATGACACCAAATTCTACTGTGCTATATTTAATATAGAGGATTGCGAGGGTCTACAGTAAAGACTTGCTGAAAGCACAATCATGGGGTAAAAGTGGTTTTTGTTCTTCCACCCTGACAAGTGAAAAATTTTGCGAATCGGCAAAAGCGATATTGTCAACTTCACGTAAAATCTAGATGATGGAATGGAACTTCCTTATACAGAACACAAGAAATATATTGGAGTTACCATTGACAATAAATTAGCATTTAATGTTCATATATCTGGAAAAAATCGACATGACCAACTTCATAATGGGGCCATAAGGTGGACTAGAATACTCGGATCTGACAACATTCACGGCCCTATATGAAGGACTAGTAAGACCACACTTAGAGTATGCTGTACCAGGTCTGGAGCCCACGTCTCAGTTAACACATAGAATCAGTTGAAAATGTACAAAGAAGAGCTACCAAGCTATAACTAGAATGGCAAATCTAGTGTTACCTGAAAGAACACAACGTCTGAAACTACCAACATTGGCATATAGAAGAGCCAGAGGAGATATAATAGAGCTATGCAAAATAATGACAGAGAAATGTGATCCCGAGTTATCTAATTTCATAACACCATACCAGAACAACATTAACTAGAGGACACAAACTTAAATTATATATGTATATAAAAAAGAACACGCCTGAGTATTCGGAAGTATTCGTTCCTTCACCGAACCGTGGATATATTGAACAGCCTGCCATCGGAGGCCGAAACATCAAACACAGTCAGATCATTTGAACATTGGAAGAACCAACCTCTTGTATATAACCACAAAAAAATCCATCAAAGTCGCTCATAAAGACCCGTTATTGGGATCGAATTCTTACATAATTTATCATATTAATAATTATTAATATTACTTATTGATAATTTAAAACAAATACCATATACAATTAATAATGTCCTCACCTATTAAATTATCATATCCAATGTCTGATTTCTGTAAAACAATGCAGCTATCTACAGATAACTTGATAAATAAGCAGAACTCATATTAGTAATATTCCCAACAATTTAATGTATAAATTGTGTATGTACTGTTGGTTGTAACTTTTACAATTGAGCTGACAGCAGAGGAGATATGTTTAGTTTCCTACAGTCAGAATAAAATATGTGTATATTTGAAAACCGATATTCAATAATGTTTTGTGTCCCATCAATATCATAATTATTGGTCTGAGACGCCATCACAACAATACTATTCATACTTTTTTCATTTTCTATATTATATTTAGGGTTTGACTAGAACAGGTGTTTTATATTATGGCGATGTATAAACCACACAGCGATACGACGGGAGTAAAATGACATTACATAAAAGTCATCCTCGATACTCCAGGGGTTCCGATCACTTACGATTTCTACACTGCTGGACAATCTCATAGTAAAACTGAAGGCAGCTCAGGGAAAAATCTGAACCAATCACAAGCATGCAAATATTTTCTTTGAAGACTACAGAGAGAGCGCGACGCCCAACTTCAAAGCCACATAATCAACCACAGTCCCTTTTGATGTACACCAAAGGACTACAAATTACATGTTCTTTTCTGTTTCCTCCAGTTTTACTATGATATAACCCAGGAGTGTAGAGATCGCATGTGATCGAAACCCCTGGAGTATCAAGGATACATGATACTTCTAATTTCAATCTTATCCTGTCAATTTTTAGTAGACTTATTTTCTGTGAAATCAATACGCCAGTGTGTCAACCAATCAGAGATGACATTACAAACTACATATGTACGAGACCATTGTTTACGTTATGAAATGAAAACATAATTTTACGGCAATGAAACTGCTTATTACAGATAAATTGAATTATGAAATACATATCATGTCAATTAATTAAATTGGATTAAACAGAAATCCCCAATTTTGTTTCAGATGCAAGAATAAGACGTATGACTTCAAACGGCTGATGATAAAGTACTATCTGGTCACGTGATGTCTGTTATAACACAAACAGAGTTCAGTATAGAACTGACACTGAAGACACATACAAAAAGAGAGGAAGAACATTTCAAATGTGCTGAGGGCTTTAGTGAGTCAAGTGATGTGAAGCCTCTCATATGTGAGGTCTGTGGTGGAACATTTAGTGATTCAAGTGCACTAGAGACACACGCTGAGACACACACAAATGTGAAATCTCACATATGTGAGGTCTGTGGTGGAACATTTAGTGATTCAAATGCACTAGAAACACACGCTGAGACACACGCCGAGACACACACAAATGTGAAATCTCACATATGTGAGGTCTGTGGTAAAACATGTAGTGTGTCAGACACATTTACCACTCACCCCAAGACACACGAGGGAAATGAGCCATACAAATGTGATGTCTGTAGGAAGGATGACGCACGGCTAGGTCACCAGAATGGGCAACTCAAGACACAAACAAAAGAGAAACAAGACGCATGCGCTGTTGGTGGTAGGGAATTATGTGACTCAAGTAAACAACAGAAACGCCTCAGGACACAACGGCGTAGAGAAGAGTCACCATTCAAATGCGATATTTGTAGTAAGGTATTTAGTCAGGCAGGTAACCTACGGAGACACGCAAGGACACATACAGGAGAGAAGTCATCGTACAAATGCGATGTATGTGGTAAGGAGATTGGTACGTTGTCTGACCTTAAAAGACACATCATGACACATACAGGAGAGAAGCCGTATAAATGTGATGTTTGTGGGAAGGCGTTTATAACGAAAAAAGATACACAGAGACACATGAGGATACATACAGGACAAAAGCCATACAAATGCAAACTTTGTGGTAAACAGTTTACCGCGTCATACAGCCTAATACAACATAACAGGGTACATACAGGAGAGAAGCCATACAAATGTGACGTATGCGGTAAAGGGTTTAGTACTTCGAGTGATATGGTTGTCCATAAAAGAATACATACAGGGGATAAACCATACAGCTGTGACATCTGTGGCGGGCGGTTTAGTTCTTCAAGTTATTTTCGAAAACACCAAAGGATACACACAGACGAGAAGCCATATAAATGTGATGTCTGTGGTATGCTGTTTAGACATTCAAGTAACCTCAATAGACACGTCAAGGTACATACAGGAGAAAAGACACATAAATGTGATATCTGTGGGAAAGGATTCGTTGGGAATGATTCTTTAACGAAACACCACATGACACATACAGGAGAGAAACCATACCAATGTGATATCTGTGGTAAGGAGGTCAGCAATCTGCAACAGCATCGCAAGAGCCACTCAGGAGAAAAACCGCACAAATGTGAAATCTGTGGTTTGGGGCATATGTTTGTTTCACATTTGCAGGCACACATTAGGGCAACGTATAAAGGAGAACGTCCATACGAATGCGATGTCTGTGGTAAAAAGTTTTCTACTTTTAGTAATCGACGGGCTCACCAAAGGAGACACACAGGTGATAAGCCACACAAATGTGATTTCTGTGGTAAGGGGTTCACAGATTCAGGCAATCTTAAGCAACACACTCGGATACATACAGGAGAGAAGCCATACAAATGTGACGTGTGTAGTAAAGAATTTAGCGCGCCTCAATCCCTGAAGGAACATGTTAGGGCACATTCAGGGGTCCCCCTGGCGAAAACACACAAATGTGATGTCTGTGGTAAGGGGTTCGGTCGGTCAAGTACGCTACGAAAACATCGCCAGATACACCTTAGCGAAAAACCATACAAGTGCGATATCTGTGGTAAGGGACTAAGCAATTCAGATCAACTTAAGAGACATATTAGGGTACACACAGGAGAAAAACCCTACAAATGTGATGTGTGTGGTAAAGCGTTTTCTCAGTCAAGTTGTCGGACGATACACCTTAGAACTCATACGGGAGAGAAGCCATATAAATGTGAAACTTGCGGTGTGAAGTGCAGTTCAGCAAGTAATTTTAACAAACATCTTAGGACACATACCGGAGAGAAACCACACAAATGTGAAATTTGTGGTATGAGATTTAGTGAGGCTTGTAACCTAAAAAGGCATTACAATACTCATACCGGAGATAAGTTGTACAAATGCGAAATCTGCGGTAAGAATTTAAGTGATCGAAATTATCTACAGATACATATCAAGACCACCCACGAAGGAGAAAAGGCACACAAATGTGACAAGTGTGGTAAAGCGTTCTCTATATCTGGTAATCTGAAGAGACATCTGATGACACATACTGGAGAGAAACCATACAAATGTGATACCTGTGGTATGAGGTTTACTGAAGCAGGTTCTCTCAAGAGGCATCACATAACCCATACTGGGGAGACGCCGTTCCCATGTGATGTGTGTGGGAAACAGTTCACTTCGTCAGGTAATCTACGGAGACACCTCATGACACATGGGCGTAAAAAACCCAAGTGATGCCATTTGAAATGGTTAGTTATTATTCGAAGACCTACCACAAGGATAAAAGAAAAGATGTGCAAGTGATCCTGGCAAGTTTGCCAAAAATGTAGCAGGAGGATAATTATTTCCCCCGTCCTTCAGGTCCGAATGATTTTAAATTAGCGAATAAGAAACAGAGACAGACAAACAATTAAGTATTTATTAACAAAAATAGGAAAACTAACAGTCAAGTACACGACACAACAATCAACTCACTTACCCATTCTCCTGCCTGGTCACATATAATGTATGTTCACGCCAGCCAATCAGCACACAGATAGCATACTCATTTTGGACTCAACCAGACACAAGAACCCGTATGACAAACAGACACCCGTTAGTACAGCAATATACACGTCGATGATATTACACTCTGTTACACAAGTATGATATACATGGTAAGGAAGTTATGACGTCAAAGTTCCAGGAGAAATAACCTCCGGACTGATAAAGAAGATGAGTCTCATCAAATGATGTATATATGTACAGATTACATAATTATATTGGCAAGTCACATACAATGTGATATCTGTTTAGAATTTTGTTCTTTTATATGCCGAATATATTCTAAACATGAATTGTAAGGTTACACACAAGACAAAGGTAACGCAGAATTGTATAATCTTATATCTGGGAAAAGCAACGTGCCTTTGAGTATTCCGGCTTTGTATGCTACTGAGTTATCTCCCTTACAGGAAGGTATCTATTGTGATGTCACTATTTTGTGAGCAAAACTCACGTCGTTTACTCCGAAAAATATGGCGTGTCGCTCGCAAGCACATTACGTCACATTCAACACCTGCCTGCAAGGGCAGATAACTCTTCATCATGCTGTGATGGGATAGCTAAGTCAATAATTAAGCTGTCTATAAAGCAAAGAAATCAAAGTTAAAATCCACAATGGTATCGATAACAGCATTAGTTTGTTTCTTGATAAATAGTTTACATTCTCCTTTATATTGGTGTGTAAATAGAATAATTGTAATCATATAGTTAAATCAGTCTATTAAATAATACAAAACAAAGCATGTCCTTAGAATCCACAAGATCCGAACACAACCATTCTTTCTTGATAAATAACTTAATTTATCTTGCTTGTTCGTTTTGATTTGTAAATAAAAAAATGTTCTTTCCATGTCTTTCCATTTCTTTTAGAATTTCTATGGTTTCTACCGACAAAATAATGAATATCCGGCAAGATTATTAGATACAATGTATCTGCATTTATTAATAATTCAAATGTATTGTCTGTTTAACGAAAAGTAATGCATGTTTTGACAATTTCTGTGTTCCACTGTTACCATAACAAGTATTTCTGATTGATTCTATATCTTTTGATGACAAAAGTTTGCTAGATTTCAGACTTTATACGACATAGGTAACAAGATGTAAAATGATTTTCTGTAGCGGATTCTCACAAAAGTTTGCAAACTATTTTTTCTCATACCCCGATAAAATTAAAAAAAAATAGTGACATCAATACTTAATTTTATACTCTATTTGATAAAATGAAGTATGTTTAAATGTAACATTATAGTGGTTTTTCAAGGGATTTTTTTTTCCGAATCAATACGCAACGTCAATGTTTATATTGTGACGTATGATAACGTCGGGGTTTCGCGCCATTCTCGGATCTTTTTTTTTCATAGTGGTATGCAAAAAAATATTCGCCAATCAGAAAGGCAGATTTGGTATGAAAACAAAGAAAAATTAATTATTAAGATATAACAGAAAGTTGAGAAATTTGCTGTGCTCTTACATTAGCAATACAATATTGCCAGGGTTAAAGATTTTTCTAGCAACAAGACAAAGCCAGTTTCTTCTTTTTTAGGACTAATCATGCTTCGTCCGTCGTCGTGCGCCGTGCGCCGTGCGCCGTGCCTAAACTTTTCATTAGAGTACTCATATTGGGCCTGCAACATGTTGGCATAAAGGGCTATCACAGGGGTCAAATAGGCTAAGAACTTTAAGCGAATAACTGAGAGGCCTAGGTTTCTGATATTTGGCATATGGCATGCTGGGATGAAGGGCTACCAAGTTTGTTCAAATGAATTACCTTGGCCTTCATTCAAGGAAACATGGGTTATATAAGCTCAATAAAATCTTAAGCGACTTCTTGTGAATAACTGAGAGGCCTAGAGCTCTGATATTGGGCCTGTGACATGCTGGGATGAAGGGCTATCATGTGTGTTCAAATGAATTACCTTGACCGACATTCTAGGTCAAAGGGGTCAAATAGGCTAAAATCGTTATTCAAGGTCTAATTCATCAATCATATCAGAACCTGAAATTCTTCTATTAAAAGAGTTCTTTTGTATTGCCTTCATTGTTTACCACTTCTATATTCTATGATGTGTTGTATTGTGCTAATAGTCAGATGACCGTTAAGGCCATTGCGCCTTTTTTCCATACCACAAAGCAGCGTTCCATATCATAAGTGACTTTGTTTCCTCTCACAATCTATTTAGTGTGAAATTAGCCTGCTTTTGGCGTTTGGCCTTTCGTCCGTGGTCCAACCGTCCGCCCTTCCGTCCATTAACAATTCTTCTTACCTCTATGTCTCAGAAACTGCTCAAGGGATCTTTCTCAAGTTTCATATATAGGTTCCCAAAGGACCCAAGTTGTGCATATTTATTTTGGAACCGATCGATCATCAAGATGGCCGACAGGTATTTCTCAGACAGTACTGATGGAATCGGTCTCAAATTTCACATGTAGGTTCTCCTTGGGTCCTTGCTGTGCATATTATTCCATTTTGGGACCGGTTGGTTAACAAGATGGTCGACAGGTTGCCATCATGTAATTTGATAGTTGAAGTTTGTTACCGCTATTTCTCAAAAAGTACTAAAGGGATCATTCTCAAATTCATTATGTAGTTTGTAGTTGAAGTTGGAAAAGCAGAGAAAAGATCCCTCTTTCCATTGTCAATATAAATAATTTTTTGGTCGGCGCCAAGATCCCTCTGGGATATCTTGTTGGATTAGTGATCCTCTGTAATATAGCAGAAAAAATGTATATGAAAATCAAAATTTGGAGAAATAATTTTTATCATAATGAATTATTACAAGATTAAGAAAACTGGGAAAATCACACAAATGACAACTTTTAAAGAGTAATGTCTGCCTAAATTTGTAATACATTGTATTAGGGGTACAAAATTAAATACATGTGGAGTCCAACTTTAGTGATAAAATGGAGAAAAAAATGATGAATTATTATAAATGGTCATTTTATTTTTGTAATGAGGCAATATTAACATCCTCCGGGGAAAAGAAAATACTAATATTTGACTATAAACAAAATTAGTTTGTAATTACATTCTTCAAAAAATACTTTTTTATTGTATTTAAGATGATTTGTTTACGTGATAGAAATAAAAAAAAAAAAAAAAAAAGAAAAACATGGCTGTTAGTTAGTCAGTTATACCACTTATTTTGTATCCATAATTTCTTTTAATTTAAATAAGCAGATAGTTCCAAACAGTTTATATCATTTTAATTACATGTATGTTGAGTATGTATTGAAAATGTCTATTTTTAGGTATTTCATTACTATCAAGAATTTATCATAAAACAGCTTTTCAGATCGCATATTATTACATTGTTTTCTTTTTTCCCTTTTTTAAATATCTACAATGTATTTTTTCGGGGAGGGGGATTAGAGAAAAAAAGAAATAAATGGGAAACGGCAAGAAAAAAATAAGAAAATAAACCATCAAATAATTATAAGCAGGTGAATCTAAGGGAAAAGAAAGCAGTGAAGGCAGAGACAAATGGCAGACATATTACATTGTATTTAAAAGTTACGAAAACGTTCATATTGAAAGCAATTAACAACCTTAAGTTTAGACTGGCATGAAACGCATCTGCAGATACAGTTTATGGTGATATATAGTTCATCAAATACTCCGGTAATCCTATAGTGAAAGATCTGATGTTTTGACCTTGAAAATGTAAATTAAGAGGAAGTTAACTATGACAAGTTGACATTTATGAAAAATGGTTTAACTTCCACAGCATTGATAGCACTGCGTGCTAATGAATTATACACAGCCAGGCTAACAATGTTATCTCAAACAATAGGTTATTCATTAAATGCTACAAATACTATTCGACGTAACAGATTATATTCAAATACATGAACGAGGCAAATTTGGTTATAATTTACTTATTTGGGTACCACATCCACGATATGTTACACTTCTAAGGTACAACAAAATGAAGTAATTTTACCTTTTTCTGCATGTACCATGGTATACTATGATCATGTTCACAAGTGATGTATTTAACCTGTTTATGTGCCGTGATATATTTTTGCATGGTTTATCTATACCACACTATATTTCATTCCATGGTACAAATAACATGTTAATAGTATGTGTGTAAGACATTTCTCTATTTTCAACAAATATGGGCATTGCTTCAGAGATATAACACAAGAAGTGGAGTGGAAAACTGAATGGTCTGACCTAAAATTGGCAGGCGAAAAGCAAAGGCCATAAAGGTGTTCATTGATGTGAATTCATACATCCCCAACACACACACACCGTTTGAGGTCACATTCCATACTGACTACATCTTGTCGTTCTATAGATATATGTCCTTTCCGCGATATTATCTTATCACTGAACCGTACCATACACAAATACAAAATTTGTACAACAACAGCTACATAGCTCCTACGCTTACCACGCCATTTGGAGTATCGTACCGGAGAACATTCACCCTGGTAAGTTTATTTGTTTGTTAGAAAAGGACATGAGTAGATTGCTATATTAATTTGTACATAATACCCTAGCAATTCCATTTAAAGATGTCATATGAATGCTGGAAGGTGACCCAATCAATATTTTCAACTTTTATTAAATACATCATAAAGAATTTCGACATACATGTACACAACATACCAATAGGTCATGACCACTATTTAGTTTCCATTTCATCGTGAAAACACCCATCCCTTTACCATAAGGTGGATCTTTTAGCTAGCAAATAAGGGCATCCATGTGCGACTCAAAATACTGTAATAGCATAATAACATGTGCGTGTGAAGATAATAAAATTACAGTATTATGATAATAGTTAATCTATGTCTGTCATGTATGTCTGATATGAAAATAGAGGTGACACACACATTGATCGAATGGTTGCTGGGTATGGGCATTATTTCACACGAGTAAGTTGAAAGTTTTAAAAAATAACTTACGAGTGTATAATAAATACCATACTCAACAACCACTACTTGTGTGATCAGTTTCTTCCACAATTATATCATATTGCAGTCAATAGAATTATGACAAGGATTAGATAAAGGTGTATTTAAAAAGTTGTGATATTTGCATCAGTAAAACGTAACTTATTAATATTCAAAAGAAATAAGTTAAAATACAAATGCATTGATATACAAATTATGTTAATAAGGAATAACTATAGGAGAAATGGTTACTGCTATAATGTATATTGAGCTAAAACAATAATTATTATATTTCATACAAAACATAAGTATGTAAGGATACCTTCTTATTACCGCCAAATATTTTCACCCATTGTGTTCAAGTTCAAATTCGGTGTAGAATTTATCAAATGGTACATTTATCATACATCGGCAAAATCCTCGTGTGACAACGCAAATCAAAGTTCTGGTAGTACCCACGCATAGTCAGGCATACTTTGAAAGATACATGTAACTCAATGTGAAAACGATAAAGTTATTCATTCTCTGTTATATATTTATTTTTTTACAAAACATGTGAAATACAAAATGTAGACATTGCTAGTATTCAACACTTTACCTGTAAGTCAATGCAACATAAAGCTCTTTATTCCGTTAAATAAATATTGAATCAGTAATCATATAAGTTTGTTTCTTGATTTTGTTTTAGAAAATAAGGATGTAAGAACGCCAGAAGAGTGTAACTAATATAAATTTCCAAAATAATTAAAAATATTCTTGCTAACAAACAGCGCAGCATTAGTCCATACTGTGTTATAACATTACTTTCTATAGACCATGATACACTTATTTCATTATATATATAAGAAATGTACACCAAGCAAAATAATTATAATAAACGAAAAAAGATTTAGATATAACTGAGGGTGAACCCTGAGAAAAAATATTGTAATTTAGAATGGCTGAGATGAGTTTTACAATGTATTTTAATGATTTTGCGAGCGCCCGAAAGCGCGAGATTTTAGTGTTATGGGGGATGGGGGTCCGGGGGTCTCCCCCGAAAAAAAACAACGTTTCAATGCATCAATATACGATGCATTTTGATGAATTCGAGCGCCCAAAGGTCTCCCCGGGAAAAAAAATACGGTTTAGAATGACTGAGACGAGTTTTACGATGCATTTTAGATTGACCGAGATGAGTTTTACAATGTATTTTAATGATTATAAAGCGTTTTTAACATGGTAATTTTTCGATTTAAAGCTACCTGCATTTAGAAATGATAATTGTGTCGTCATAAAATTATGCAATCCTACTCGATCTGAATATATACTGGCTTCATACCATCGGCACATTGTTGTGTAACATAAAAAATGAATTAATTGTCTCGCTAAGACATATAAACAAATTGATCTTTTAAGAGCATTTTTTTAATAATACATAGAATCCCGTGATGGACATTTTTAGTCTAGTTCGTGTGTATTGAATTTTTACTATTTAAGGTTTGACATTATGTGCTTGAACGTTTTAGGAAATGCGCCGGGCAGCGGAAAATTTTCTAGAATGAAGTATGGAAAATGTGCAGGAGGACCCTTTTTTCTTTCAAATAAGCATTTTTAGCTTCCTACGCCCCTGCTAAGACTCTGGGAAAGTAATTAGACACATTTTTTAAAAACAAATACCGGGAGCGCATTAATCCGATCTGAGTTGTATGTGTATCATATATAGATGTTGTTTAAATTGGGTGTCATTGTTGGCACAGCTGAAAAACAATGGCCAGTACATTACCATCTTTTAATCAAGGAGGGAAATCATCAGCCGTTTCTTATCCCAAACAGCATGGATATTTGGCATTTTATTTAATATTTATTCTTAAATATAAATAAATGAAAAGTAAACTTTCTATGTCAGCTTTATCTTCAATACTTCATATCCATCATATTTCCTTAACTTTGAATAACACTGAGAATAAATTACTTTAAAATCATTTAAGATACAGGGACTTTCTCCAGCTGCGCTAATGTTAGTGAAAGTCAGTTTTTCCCCAAACGCTCGCTGTGCCTCTAGCATTGTATTACTTCAGACATGCCTGACTGAAAACTGAATTCACATTTACAAATGTATTAGCATTTTAGTTCGATTTCAAACCAAAGACGGAAAATATAAGCAGAGCTCAGCATCATTCATTAAACGTACGCTTTCAATAGCAGTTAAACTGCAGTAACTGAAAGTAAAATCAACCGTCGCCCAACGTCACGGTCATTGCACAAACATAAACGCGCTCGCGACGTATTCGTCTAAAACCCTGAGTGATTAATCCTCGTCATCTACGTCCTTGGTTGGAAACCACGACTGTAAAATCAGCGAATTCTACTTTTTGTTATTATTGTCACTATTGCTTCATCGGCTAAACATAAACATTAATATCCAAGAAATCATATCAAAATTCCAAACCAAGAAAGAAAGTACACACTACTAGTGATGATATACGGTAAAGCCATTCCATGGAAAATTTCAGATTACACGTGGGTTCTTTATGCTTGTCCACGATCCATGAGCGTTAACTGTCAATAGATATCTTTATGCTTGTCCACGATCCATGAGCGTTAACTGTTAACAGATATCTTTATGCTTGTCCACGATCCATGAGCGTTAACTGTCAGTAGATAGCTTTATGCTAGTCCACGATCCATGAGCGTTAACTGTCAGTAGATATCTTTATGCTTGTCCACGATCCATGAGCGTTAACTGTCAGTAGATAGCTTTATGCTTGTCCACGATCCATGAGCGTTAACTGTCAGTAGATATCTTTATGCTAGTCCACGATCCATGAGCGTTAACTGTCAGTAGATAGCTTTATGCTAGTCCACGATCCACAAGCGTTAACTGTTAACAGATAGCTTCATGCTAGTCCACGATCCACAAGCGTTAACTGTTAACAGATATCTTTATGCTTGTCCACAATCCATGAACGTTAACTGTCAATAGACTTGTTCACGATCCATGAGCGTTAATTGTCAATAGATAGTCCATTTTGTTTTTCGTTTTAGGTGAACATATCAGACGACCATTCCGAAAAATCAGCTAATACTAAAAGACAGTTTACCTATCTATTCTTGTGTGATGTCTGTAGTAACACGTACCCAGTTTAGTGTAGCTCAGACACTCAAGGCAAATAACAACAGACGCAGTGAGGAAAATGCAGACAGGTGTGATGGCAGTGGGGATAGATCGAATGACATTGCGACACAGAAAAGACACATCAAGATACAAACAAAAGCAAAACCTCGCAATTGTGATGGCAGTGGGGAAGTATTGAATGGCATAGCGACACAGAAAAGACACATCAAGATACGAACAAAAGCGAAACCTCGCAATTGTGATGTCTGTGGTAAAACATGTAGTGATTCCGACATCCTGAAGACACAACTGAAGACACGACATGGGAGGGATTCATATACATGTGATGTCTGTCGGAAACCAACATGTCACCTGAAGAGGCCAATCAAATCACATAAAAAACGAAAGCGATACGTATGTGATGTATGTGATAAGGAGTTAAGTTGTAATTCACAACTGCAGAGACATATCAGGACACATACGGGAGAGAAGCCATTCAAGTGTGACGTCTGTGGTAAGAGTTATAGTCGGTCAGAGAACTTGAAGGATCATCTGATAACACACACAGACGATATACCACACAAGTGTGATGTCTGTGGTAAGGGATTTGTTCGGTCATTTAGCTTGACTGTACACATGAGAACACATACAAACGAGAAACCATACATGTGTGATGTCTGTGGTAAGGGGTTTAGTCAGGCGAGTAACCTATTTACACACAAAAAGATACATACGGGGGAAAGGCCATACCGTTGTCAAGTATGTCATCAATCGTTTAGTGGTTCAGATAACCTTAAGAAGCACCTCAAGATACATACAGGCGAGAAGCCACACATATGTGATGTCTGTGGTAAGGGGTTTGGTCGGCCAGGTCACCTGAAGACACATCTTCTAACTCATACAGGAGAGAAGCCTTACAAATGTGAAGTATGTGGTAAAGCATTTAGTGATCCATATGCGAAAACAAAACACTTTCGCACGATACATTCTGTAGTGAAGCCATACAAATGCGATGTTTGTGGCAAAGGTTTTGTTACCGAATCGGAACTACGAGGCCATATCAGTTCACATACAGGAGAGAAGCCTTTCAAATGTGAAGTCTGTGGTAAAGGGTTTACCACGGCCGATGTACGAAAGAGACACTTCAGTGTACATACTGGTGAAAGGCCGTACAAATGCGATGTCTGTGGTAAGGCGTTTAGACTGATAGGCGACAGACGAGACCATATGAGAACACATACAGGGGAAACGCCTTACAAATGCAACATTTGTGGTAAAGAGTTTAGTATGTCAGGTAACTTACACCGACATATTAGGACACACAACGGCGAGAAGCCCTACAAATGTGATGTGTGCGGTAAAGGATTCAACAGTTCAGGTGTTCTAATGAACCACAAAAGGACACATACAGGAGACAAACCATACGAATGTACTGTATGTCATAAAAGCTTTAGTATTGCAAGTAATCTTCAACGGCATGTCAGGACGCATACAGGCGAGAAACCTTATAAATGTGATGTATGTGGTATGGGGTTTAAAATTTCAAGTAACCTAAAGAGACACCTGAAGACGCACACAGGAGAGAAGCCCTACAAGTGTGAAGTTTGTGGAAGCAGATTTAGCGTAGCTGATGCTCTTAAATCCCACCTCAGGACACATACAGGTGAGAAACCATACCAGTGCGATATGTGTGGAAAGGGATTTAGTGATCTGAGTAATCTGAAGAGGCATCTCACGTCACATACAGGAACAAAACCATGCACATGTGATATCTGTGGTAAGGGATTAAGTGATTCCAGTTACCTACAGATACACATCAAGACGGTACATAACGGAGAGCAACCTCACCAATGTAATGTATGTCGTAGGAAGTTTAGTAACGCAAGCAATCTAAAAAGGCACCTTAAGAGTCATACAGACGAGAAGCCTTATAAATGCAAGGTCTGCAGTGTGGGGTTCAATTGTTCAAGTAACCTGCGGAGACACATGAGGACGCACACAGGAGAGAAGTTACACACATGTGATGTCTGTGGTAAAGGATTTAGTGTTTCTCTGAAGTCACACCTGAAGACACACACGGACGAGAAATCCTCCCACCCATGTGGGGACTGTGATAGGGTATTTGTAAAGGCAGGCAACCTACAAAGGCATCTCGAGACACATTCTAGAGAGAAGCCGTCCAAATGAGATTATGACACTGAATGCTCTATTGTACTTGCAGTTGAATATTCGCAGTGGTTGTAGGTCTAGAAACATCCCGATTATCTGAGAGAAATCTTAGACTAATACCTATCACATAAACAACAATGTAGGTTTTGTTTTATAATATTAGTAAGAGAATTAAACCTGCCGGAGTATTAGGCGAAATTAAGTGACTATCCAAGGGGAGATAACATTTGATGTCACTTTAAAATTTAAGTGAAGGTAAACGTGTGTGTGTGTGATGGTGTGTGTGTGTATGGGGTGGGGGTTGAGGTGGTACGGGAGCGACTTCATCAGTTTTATAAAGAAAAGCTCACAATTTAAAGTCATTTAAAAAAAATTAAAGCCTATTTGACACCTGTGACCTTGAATGAAGGTTAGTGTCATTGCTAAGGTCGTTCATTTAAACAAACTTGGTAGCTCATAACAATGTGACCCCTGTCATAGAAAAGATGTACTAAAATTTTAAACTATACCAAATCAATATAACCATTAACTACTCGAGATTATTAATTTGTCTACTAGTACTTAGTTTTGTAAATAAACTTATTCTTACCAATCAATTTGTCTCTTTTTTGTTCTCTAAGACATACATTTTTGTAAATGAAATTCGATATTTGCATAATTTTCACTATGGTCACTTGATATTATGTACTTTGCAAATCACAAAAATATGTAGTTGTACAATAACCGGAAGTGAGGGAGCCATTGAAATAAAAAATTTAAAAAGTTTAAAAATCCCCCATAGAATTTCCTTACATTTTCTGGTAGAGGCATCCATATGCTGTTATTTCACTATATTATCAATACATATTGTTTTGAACATTAGATGAATCTTCAGTGATGTAATCGTGAATATATTTGAAAATAATTTTGTTTTCCTAATTATTAAAAATTCCAAGTTATAGTATTTGCTTGAAGTTTCTAAAAATAGACCTTCCAACAGTTTTATCTTTAGATGACAACTTTATCGGTTTCAGAATTTTCTTAAATTGTCATTATCTTTTGTTGACATTATAGGCCATGTATTCACAAGATATTTTTGTTGTACAAGAACAGGAAGTGGGTGTACCACTTCGTTGAAAATTTGATATTGCTAAATAAAGGCTTTCAAATTTGGCCGTTTTTTTAGATTCAACACTCTGTAAAAAGTTTATTTATTTTATTAAGCCTCGCATATTCAGTCAAAATTTCTAGAAATATATACTTTTCAGATATCTTTATACGAAGTTGAACATTAATTTGATATAGTTTTGGACCAAAAAAACGAAGGCAAAATTAAATCGTCCGTAACACAGGCCCCATAGGCCTTTTGAATTTTTTGAATGTATCTTACAGGATCTCTGTCATAGTATTACAAAATGCACCTGAAAAATGCAATTGGTTCGTGGGCAAAATTCAATGGTAGGTGTAACAGGTCCTTTGTGGAGGAGTTATGATTTCATATCTTGCATGTGGACAAAATCGTCATAAAACTGGTCGATTCTTCTGAGAAAAATCTTCATAAAACTGGTCGATTCTTTTAGAAAAATCTCAAATAAAACTGTTAGATTCTTTTAAGAAAAAATCTTTATAAAACTGGTCGATTCTTTTAAGAAAAACCTTCATAAAACTGGTCGATTCTTGTAAGATTTTTTTTTCTTCATAAAACTGGTTCATTCTTCTAAAAAGTAAGTATTTAAAGTAATTTACTTGATCCACACGAGTAATTTGTGGCCTTTCACATCTTGCTGTCCACTTTGTTTTTGCGGGATACAAATCTTCCTCGAAGGTGATTTATATATTTAGTAAATGAAACGTATAAAATGTATACATTGATAAAAGAATGTTATCTAAAGGAATTTTCATTAATTTTAAAAGTTTATGTACTTGCGAATATGTTTGAAACAGAAAAGACCTGAAATTTAGTTTACGGGGACACAAAGTAGTTGACTATAATCGTTGATAATTAGCACAGTTTGTCTTAGAATATTCTTTATTCAGATGTTCTCGTTCAGGCATTTTAAGTCACTTTTATCTACAGTAGTTTGTCCATCTTGCATCACGTATCCTGCTTCTGATAACAGTTATTTTTTGTGATATTTGTTTTTTTTTAGAATTAACCCTCTACCACGTTACTCGGAATTATATCGTGGCCTGGATGTATTTTTTGTCAAGTTTAGAAGTATATTGATCATAACTTTATATTCGCTCATACTGTATTTGTGTATTCGTTAGTTTCAACATATTCACAAAAACATTAATTCGCGATCAAGAGCAGTAAA
This sequence comes from Argopecten irradians irradians, assembly GCA_004382745.1. NCBI lineage: Eukaryota > Metazoa > Mollusca > Bivalvia > Pectinida > Pectinidae > Argopecten > Argopecten irradians. Next base: position 550,422 of record SAYR01034074.1, read on the forward strand.
ATATCTTCACAATGTCAATAATCTTTTATACAATTACTTGTTAAATATTTGAATTCGCGTTTGAGCCCTCGCATACGCGAAAATCTGTGTCTCACGAAAACATTTATAGTAACCTTAATGTTTCTACAGTGTATCGCAAAAAATAAAACTTGATATTACTTTCTATGTTTTGTCCTTTCAGGTGAAAGAATAAAATAAAAGTAGGCTGCTCAGAGGTCATAAGAACACAAGACTAGGAAAATGTCATCGATTACACGTACAGAGTTTAGTGTGGCTCAAACAGTAAAAAGGTATCTCCGGACAGGCAGTATGTGTCCAGATTATATCAAGGCGGAGTTAACTGAACCAGGGGACCAATCGACACATCTCCAAATATTTAAAATACAAGGATCGAACGCTGTCATTGAACAAAATTGTAATTTTACAAATGACATCAGAACACCAATTAGAACGCATGTAGATGAGCAGCCATATAAAACAGTGACCAGTAGATCAAGTGAGTTCAATGACAATATGCATACAGGAGAGAATCCACACCCAAGTGATGTCCATGAGTCGGGTAGTCTTCAGAACCCAATCGTTACACATACAGGAGAGAATCCACACCCAAGTGACGTCCATGAGTCAGGTAGTCTTCAGAACCCAATCGTTACACATACAGGAGAGAATCCACACCCGAGTGATGTACATGACTCAGGTAGTCTTCAGAACCTAATCGTTACTCATACAGCAGAGAATCCACACCCGAGTGATGTACATGACTCAGGTAGTTTTCAGAACCTAATCGTTACACATACAGGAGAGCATCCACTCACAAGTGACGTCCATGAGTCGGGTAGTCTTCAGAACCCAATCGTTACACATACAGGGACGAATCCACTCACAAGTGACCTCCGTAAGAATGGACTTGTTGAGTCAGCTGGTAGCCTTCTTAAACAGACCGAAGATAAACCATACGAGTGTGACGTGTGTGGTAAGACCTTTAGAAGGAATGCTATCCTTCAGGCACATCATAAAACACACACAGAAGAGAGTTCTGACGAATCGGAAGAGATCAGTTTTACAAGTGGCGAACAAAGACACGTCGATACAAAAGATGCACACTCCATGACACAAACAGAAGAGAAGACATACGATTGTCTAAAGATTCATACAAAAGAAAAGTCTGTCGCATGTGACATTTATGGTAAACAATTTAGCCGAAGTGATCAACTTCAGGTTCACATCAGAGGACATACGGGGCGGGAGGGTAACCAAGTGGATAACTGCAGCAACAAGTTAGGTAGTACATGTACAGGTGACGTAAAGTGTGAGTTCTGTGGGAAAGCATTCAGTGAGACTTATAACTTAAAAAGACACATCAAGATACATACAGGAGAGAAGCCATTCACGTGCGGTGTCTGCGGTAAGCCGTTTACAAGAATAGATAGTCTTCAAAGACATCGCAGAAAACATACAGAAAAGAAGTCTAACGGATTAGATGACTCTAATGAAGAGTTCAATATGACAAATGATGAGCAAGTAATAAATAAAACAAATATCAACGAGACGTCCTATCAGACAAAAGAGAAGCAAATCGAAACTGGGGATGGTGATGGTGTGTTTAAAAAGTCGCATTATATGAAGACAGGACTAAGGACTCAAACACGAGATAAAACATACAGGCCTGATGAAGGTGGTAAAATGTTTAGAAGCCATTACATTCAGCCACACAAAAGAAAACATAAAGGAGAGAAACAAAACAAATGCCATCTATGTGGTAGAAAATTCAGAGATTTGTATAATCTTAAAACGCACTTCTTGATACATGCGAAAAAGAAGCAGTATGCATGTGATATGCGGTGCAGTATTCAGTAAATCAGGTACGCTGAAGAAACACCGCATGATACATACTGGAGAGAAACCCTTCAAATGTGATGTTTGTGGTAAGGCGTTTACAAATTCAAATAACATGAAAAGACACCGCATGATTCATACAGGAGAGAAGCCATATACGTGTGATGTCTGTGGTGAACTGTTTGCAAGAACAGATATCCTTAAAAGACATCGCCTCTTAAGCCATAAAAGAAGGAAATTAAGCAAATCCGAAATCTGCAACGAAGAAGATTTAGGTAATGCAGGAGATAGTAACCTATTATCAGTGAACGCTACAAAGTTTGATGAGATGTCATGCCAAACGAATAATTCTGGATTGGGTAAAGTCGATGGTGACCAGAGTCTTGGAGGCACTACCACATGTCAAGAGGAGAATCTACAAGAATGCCATGCCTGTGGTAAGGTGTTTTGCCATTTGGATGACATGCTAAAACACTTGGAGCTTCATACAGAAGAGAAGCCATACAAATGCAACCTATGTGACAATGCGTTCAATACATCAAGTAAACTCATCCTACACAGACGAATACATACAGGGGAGAGGCCATGTCAATGCCATGTATGTGGGAAAGCCTTCGGTAGACCATGCACCCTACAAACACACCTAAAGACACATACACAATCAGAAAAACCATACAAATGTGATATATGTGGTAAGCGGCTACGCACTTTAAATACCTTGGAGATACATGCCAGATCTCATACAGGAGAGAAGCCATACAAATGTGATGTCTGTGGTAAGGCGTTCAGTGCACCATCTACCTTTAAGGGACACCTCAAGACACATTCAGAAGAGAATGCATTTCAATGCGGTGTTTGTAATAAGGTTTTTAGTGCGTTAGGTTCCTTAAAGAGACATCGTAATACACACACAGGCGAGAAGCCATACAAATGTGATGTCTGTGGTAAGGGATTTTCTAATTCATTCAAAGTACAAAGACATTTAAGGACACATACAGGAGATAAACCATTTAAATGTTATATCTGTGGTAAGTCGTTTAATCAAACGAACAGCTTACAGAGACACTTGAAGACACATACATAGAATAGCTTTGTATGGGATATCTATGTCAGCTTTGGCTGAAAATTTGGCTGAAAACTGTATCAAAAGGAAGCCTGTCTTGACTTGTGTGGATGCCTCTTGATTATCATGGCTCGTAGTAGATATGGTTGTCCCTTAGTGGATAACTTCTCTAACAGAGAAATCTCACCATTTCAAACAGTTCCATGTAGTCCTTTATCGTTGATCTGTAGAATGATTATCTTATGGGTGTGTTCACGCACTATCAAGTGCATCCTCGATACTCCAGGGGTTCCGATCACTTACGATCTCTACACCCCTGGACTATCTCGTGATAAAACTGAAGGCAACAGAGCAGAACAGGTAATTTAGTCCTTTGATGTACATCAAAAGAGCCGTATAACGGTACACTGTGGTTGATTATGTGGCTTTGATGTTAGGCGTCGCTCTCTTCGTAGTCTTCAAAGGAATTCTTTGCTAGCCTGTGATTGGTCAAATGTTTTCCGCTGAGCTGCCTTCAATTTCACTATGAGATAGTCCAGGGGTGTAGAGATCGTAAATGATCGGAACCCCTTGAGTATCGAGGATGTATCAAGTGTAAACTTGCGCAAAGAAGGATGTATGTGTGGTAATTATTTGTGGGTCTTTTTAGCCCGAAAAATGTTTTTGCTGTTTCCCGTTAATAAATATCTTGAGGAAACCACTCTTATCTTTTATGTGTTTATAAGTGCTTTTAAAAAGTATGTTTTTTGCGTGCATCTCCAAGATATTTGATACAAATTTCACTTCTGTTTCTGACGATTACTTACCTGAACCAAAATGCTCTAAAGTAAATGTGGATATATTTTCATGTGTCGAATTCTTGCGCAACTTCTCTATCAAAACAGGAAATTAATGAAAATGAATCTTTGTAAAAATCAATCTGGGAAATAACATTGTGCGACAATCCTCAAATCACATAACATGTGTAAACAAGGAATATATTGCTACATACGGTTTGACTTGGTACCTATCCCCGATACTCCAGGGGTTCCGATCACTTCGATCTCTACACCCCTGGACTATCTCATAGTAAAACTGGAGGCAGCTCAGCGGAAAACAGCTGAATCAATCACAGGCCTGAAAATATTTCTTTTGACGACTACAGAGAGAGCGACGCTCAATATCAAATCCACACAGTCAACCACAGTGTACCGTTATACGGCTATTTTGATGTACATCAAATGACGAAATTACCTGCCTCCAGTTTTACAATGACATAGTCCATGGGTGTAGAGATCGTAAGTGATCGGAACCCCTGGAGTATTGAGGATGCCTGGTACCTGGCCTCGAGAGCATTTATGTTAACTAGTTTGGCCTCAAACCACAATGACATGTCCGGGTTGAGGAATGTGTAGTACATAAGGAAATTGTAGGTATGTTGTTAAAAAAAAAATAATCCTGACTTCGCTTTTGTAGATGTATTCTTATTTTCTAGCATGTAAATGTAGTACAGTATCTATTTTATTGATGGATTTTTTAAAACACATTTCCCATGTTTTCTTGTGAAACAGGACATAGTCAGTTGTGGGGCTCTCTAAGTAGTTTAAGCATTTTATTCGGAATTTTCCCGAACTTCGCATTGTAGTCTTATTAAAATGAAAACATCTTGGAAACGACCAGGCATTTTGGTATTCTTGAATTTACTGTTCTGGTCTACTTGAATAGTTGCTTTTAATATATTTGAATCAGTTACAAGATTTTTAAAGTATGTAAGTTTTATTTTCCTCTTGTATAAACATTTTAGTGCAAATTATAATTCTGGTCTGGGGCCATTTCATCCAAGTGCTCCTCCCTACCCATCCTAGAACGAATCAAAACCTATCTTGAACACTAAAATAATTCAATTTCGCTTTTAACCAGTATATTCATTGGCTTAAAATGTACTTTATCAGCCCATAATGGGAAAAAAAGGCGTCGCCGTTTGTAACGTCGCATATGATTGGTTGAGATGACGGCGTAGATTTCATAGACAAAATAGTCCAAAAATTTAAAATGAATTATAAGGATTGGTTATGTTGAATATTTATACAAACACGTACATGTATGTAAATCGTTATAAAGTATATATGAATTATACACAAATTATTTCAACTTTAAACTTTACCAAATAATTTGGAAGCTTTCCAATTTGGAATGTTGGTCTTTTGTGAGGGACTGTATAAAATTTTATGTAGCCACTATCAATATCGGTTTTTTTTTCAATTACAACAATGAACTTCTGTTAATGTTGTTAGTGATCCAAGACCTTGATGTGGCTACAATACATATATGTATCTCTGATAAATTCAGCAAACTTTGATAAACATTCGGTTTTACGTGTAATTTAAATCGTTAGTTAAGGATGTATTCTTTTGAGGTTTCGACATAGATCAAAGAAGTTATGAGATTTTCAAATACAATCTATCAATATCTGTAGCAAGTTGCCAGTTGCAAATTTTGTCAAAAAATTTCATTTCTATTTTTAGAAGATTTTTTATACGGGGATTTTAAGAAATGGCCTATTCGACAGCCATTTTGAAATTGTGTCTTTTTTCGCTTTGAGTAGAGCCACAGTTTTACCATTTTTTACTGAAATTGTTTTTACTCAAATCATCACTGCGCCAGTATTTTTAGCTGTATCGAGCTAGTTTTTGCTGTAAATCTTTACTGGGTTCGTAGTAATTAAAATATTGAGCATTAATGTGTGAAATGATACACTTTTGTCACTTTATTTTTACGTTTAATGGTAATATGAGCACTTTTGAATTTTAATCTAAAATACTGGAAAAATAACAGGTATTCAAATGGGACAAAAAAGTAAGCACACGAACCCCTCATTTTTCTACCTGATTTAGAAAGAACAACCCATTCCTTGTTGATATGCAAAATATTAACAAAAGTTTAATACCAGAACTTTTTCTATAACGAGTTAACTTTGGCAAAAAAGGTGCATTTTGTAGCTCAAATTAAAGGGGTAGGGGCAGCGTATGTTGTTATTCTGAGAAAAAATATTAGTCTTAATAATCAAAACTGGTATATTTCTAAAGAAGACTAATGGAACGTAAATTCTACAAACATCCATACATATCAAACACCTCATTAGGGAAATTATGGCTTTAATCTCTTGTGTACATGGTCAAAACGGCAAAATTCCCATAAAATCCAATATTTTGTCAACTAGGTATCTTTGAGTGACAATATTTTCTTCCATTTTCTTTTATGGCTTGAACTCCTATTTCCAAAAATCTATATGAGAAAAAAATTAATACAAGAAAATTTTGACTTCTTAGAAGTGTACACCCTTAAGTTCATGTATGTATCCATTTTTAGGTGAGAATTAATAAATTGCAGCACAATGACAAATGTTCAAATACCACTCCCGTCCCACAACCACACTACAGTTGTAAGTGTGTATTGTGTATACGAGTTGCCTCCCCTTAGATGTGGCTGATAAGGTGTATTTATAGCTCAGTGACGCATGGATATAAATAATCTACACATGTGTAAACTATAAATATGGCAGAACGAAGAGGAAGTAGCCATGAGATGTGGAGGAGCCGGCTGTGGAGGCGATAGAAATCTGAATTCTCAGCAATATGGACAAACAGGTAAAATGGGATTAATTGCCACAAGATAAGTCCTAATTAAGATTGGTAGAGAACATGTACACTGGTCAGTGGATGATGAGCATCTAGGCTTAATCTGTTAATGAAGTAATGTGCAAAGGTGCGCGCATACATACTTCTGTATTTGTAATATTACACAGGAGTTTGACGTTCTGTCAATAATACATAGTATACATATAAAAAATACCCCTAGATACTATATAAAAACACTTTTTATATAGTATATAGGGATATTTTTTATATATGTATACTATATATTATTGACAGAACGTCAAACTCCTGTGATATTATTGACAGAACGTCTACTAGTTCCTGTGGAAATTACATGAATAAGTAAGAGGAGCAGAAAAACGGGAATACAATACTATTAACTATCAAATCTTACGGTTTCAACCACCAAATTTCTCAAACTACAGGGTTTACTATATCACCATAAATGCATTAAATTATAGAGAACAAGTGTACATGTACATGTTCAGTTCAATTTTGACCCGATGTACATCGGTTTAGGCCTAGGGGAGATAATCGAGGTTGATGACAAGGGGAGATAATTTAGATTGTCAAATATAATTATTGAGGTAGACAAAGGGCAATAATAAACAGAGGTTTCATTATTTTTCAGGAGAGGTGGTACAATTGCAATTTCAAGGGTTACTTTTCTATACCATCTGTAAACTAGTTATCTAATCTAATTAAGCCCAAATCACAGGGACCTGGCACGATTTTTTTTAACTAACAGTATACATATATATATATTATAGTATCAAGGGTATGAACTCGGCGGTCGAGAAAAACGAACCTATTTTCTTAAAACCGTGATTATTTTAATAAATGGGTTCTATACAACGTTGAAGGATATCTTACCTTAAAGAGAAATAATTTATCTTTCCATTGAGTGCTTGATGAACAAAATTGGCCAAGTATTGACGAAGTTATGGCTTGATGAATCGGGAAATTTGCTAAAAATATGCTAGGTAGACATTTCCACATTACATAATTTGCATAATGTAGTCACGATATGAAAGTTGAGAAGCGTTCCGAGAGAAAAATGAACATGGCGGTGACGGTTAAAGTAAGTGAGCTACACGATGTTTAAATGGAGTTTCTACAAAGTACGGGTCATGACACCTCCAAAGGAGATTGTGGATGAACACAGTTATGGGTACTGTTTACCACCACCAAGCGTAGAATTTTGTGATTTTGGCTTGGTTTTTGAGGTACCCATTAGAGCCGAGACGAACATTTCGACCGGACAGGGAAATGTCTACCTAGCATATTTTTAGCAAATTTCCCGATTCATCAAGCCATAACTTCGTCAATACTTGGCCAATTTTGTTCATCAAGCACTCAATGGAAAGATAAATTATTTCTCTTTAAGGTAAGATATCCGTCAATGTTGTATAGAACCCATTTATTAAAATAATCACGGTTAAGAAAATAGGTTCGTTTTTCTCGACCGCCGAGTTCATACCCTTGATACTAAATATATATATGTATACTATATTGGTTAAATTTTTTCGTGCCAGGTCCCTGTGGCCCAAATCAGGTGGTACTCAGCCATAATAAATACTGTGTACTGCCTTAAACCCCTGATATAAGGGTGACAAGCAGTGTGTACTGCCTTGTAAACCCCTTGATATAAGGTGCAAGTGTGGTACTCTGTAACGCGTAGGTGACAAGCAGTGTGTACTCCTGTAAACCCTGTATAGGTACAGCAGGTGATGCTTCCGATGACAGCTGGTATGCTGTATAATGTATAGTGACTTGACCCTGTAACCCTTAAGAGGTGACACATGGTGTGCTGAACCCTATAAGGCAAGAGGACTCTAAACTGAATATAAGGCACAGGAGTAAACATTAAGAAAGAAAAAAAAAAAAAAAAAAAAAAAAAAAAAAAAAAAAAAAAAAAAAAAAAATGTGTTTAATGCCTGTAAACCCTTGAAGTAAGGGTGACAAGCAGTGTGTACTGCCTGTAAATCCTGATTATAAGGTGACAAGCAGTGTGTACTGCCTGTTAAACCCCTGATGTCAAGGGTGACAAAGGGCAGTGTGTACTGCGCCTGTAACCCCTGATGTAAGGGGTGACAAGCATTGTTGATTGTAGCTGCCTGTTTTAAACCCCATGTAAGGGTTGAACAAGCAGTGTGTACTGCCTGCTAAACCCCTGAATTAAGGGGTGACAAGCAGTGTTGTACTCCTGCCTGATTAAAGGTACAACTTTCTTCCTGTAAACCCCTGATTTAAGGTTGACAAGCAGCTGTGTACTGCCTGTATACCCTGATGTGTAAGGGTGACAAGCAGTGTTTGTACTTGCCTGGAACCCCTGAAGTAAAGGGTGACAAGCAGGATGTGTACTGCCTGGTAAACCGCCTGAATAAGGTGACAAGCAGTGTCTGTACTGCCTGGTAAACCCGCTGATATAAGAGGTGACAAGCAGTGTGTATGCCTGTAAACCCCTTGATGATTTGTAAGGGGTGACAGCAGTGGTGTACTGCTGTAAAACCCCTGATATAAGGGTGACAAGCGTGGTGTACGCTTAAACCACCTCTAGGTTGAGCATGTGTAACGCTGACCCTATAAAGTGCGCATGTGACCTGTAATACCATAAAGGGTGACAACCAGTGTTGTACTGCCCTGTAAACCCCTCTGATGGTAAGGGTGACAATCAGTTTTTTGATTGTAGTTGTAATGTACTGCTGTAAACCCCTGATTAGGGTCGCATGTCTCTGAACCCCTGAGTGGGGACAAGCGTTTGTACTGCCTGGTAAACCCCTGATATAAGGTGACAAGCAGTGTGTATCTGCCAGTGTAAACCCTGATGTAAGGTGACAAGCAGTTTGTACTGCCTGTAAACCCATGTAGAACGCGTGTGACTTAACCTATGTAAGGGTGTACAAGCAGGGCGTGTAAACCATTAGTAACATGCTGTACTGCCTGTAAACCCCTGATTAAGGGTGACAAGCAGTGAGTACTGCCTGTAAATCCCCTGATGTAAGGGTGACAAGCAGTGTGTACCTGCCTGTAACCCTCCATACAACAGTGTATTAACATTAAGGGTGAACAAAGCAGGTTTGTTGTAACTGCCGTAACACCCCTGATTGTAAGGGTGACAAGCAGTGTTGTACTGCGTAAACCCCTGATTGTAAGGTGACAAGCAGTGTGTTTACTGAGTGCCTAGGTAACCCCCCCCAGGGCCCTGTATGTGAAGTGGTGAACAAGCAGTGTGTATGCCTGTTTAAACCCGATGTAAGGTGACAAGCAAGTGTTGTACTGCCGTGGTGTAAACCCCTGATGTAAGGGTGACAGCAGTGTGTCACTGCCTGTAAAACCCTGATGTAAGTGACAACGCAGTGTGTACTGCTGTATAAACCCCTGATTGTAAGGGGTGACAAGCCAGTGTGTACTGCCTGTAAAAAAAAAAAACCCCTTGGGATTTTAAGGGTACAAAGCAGTGTGTGTACGTTGTAAACCCCTGACTGTAAGG
>SAYR01034074.1:560458-575170 GCA_004382745.1 Argopecten irradians irradians
ACAAGCAGTGTGTACTGCCTGTAAACCCCTGATATAAGGGTGACAAGCAGTGTGTACTGCCTGTAAACCCCTGATATAAGGGTGACAAGCAGTGTGTACTGCCTGTAAACCCCTGATATAAGGGTGACAAGCAGTGTGTACTGCCTGTAAACCCCTGATATAAGGGTGACAAGCAGTGTGTACTGCCTGTAAACCCCTGATATAAGGGTGACAAGCAGTGTGTACTGCCTGTAAACCCCTGATATAAGGGTGACAAGCAGTGTGTACTGCCTGTAAACCCCTGATATAAGGGTGACAAGCAGTGTGTACTGCCTGTAAACCCCTGATATAAGGGTGACAAGCAGTGTGTACTGCCTGTAAACCCCTGATATAAGGGTGACAAGCAGTGTGTACTGCCTGTAAACCCCTGATATAAGGGTGACAAGCAGTGTGTACTGCCTGTAAACCCCTGATATAAGGGTGACAAGCAGTGTGTACTGCCTGTAAACCCCTGATATAAGGGTGACAAGCAGTGTGTACTGCCTGTAAACCCCTGATATAAGGGTGACAAGCAGTGTGTACTGCCTGTAAACCCCTGATATAAGGGTGACAAGCAGTGTGTACTGCCTGTAAACCCCTGATATAAGGGTGACAAGCAGTGTGTACTGCCTGATATTGAAACCCCCGATATAAGGGTGACAAGCAGTGATTTTATAGAATGAATGTGTTGATCATGTGGTGGGCAAGGGAAGATAATGGGAATAATTCACGTACCACGTGATACCCGATAACGTTTGTGTGGTAATTCACGTACTACGTGATACCTGATAACGTTTGTATGGTAATTCACTTACCACGCATTTTACCCCATAACGTTTGTGCGGTAATTCACGTACTACGTGATACCTGATAACGTTTGTGCGGTAATTCACTTACCACGCATTACCCCATAACGTTTGTGCGGTAATTCACATACTACGTGATACCTGATAACGTTTGTGCGGTAATTCACTTACCACGCATTACCCGATAACGTTTGTGTGGTAATTCATGCTCTTTGTTATATTCCCGCTGAAACAACAGAAAACGATACAACCAATTGTCCCGCACAAACATTATCGGGTATCACATGGTACGTGAATTATTCCCATTCACCGTAATGTTATTGTGATATAAAAAAAAGCAGGCTGATACTAATAACCGTGATAAGAAATTACACACTGGAGGGAACAAAACAAGAATTATTATTTAAATTAATTCAGATAGCGCCATCCTCCCAAATTACAGAAATCATTTTTTTCCCTAATGCACCTATAGTATACATGTAGCTATATTAATTACCAGGAATGGTTATTGTTAAACAAGTAAAAAAGATGCAATGCATGTACTTTCTACTGAATAAATAGAAAAATCTGCAATATATGGTATATATTCTATATTTTCTTTTGTGTGTTGTACATGTGTTTCCGTGTAAGATACAGCATAGATATGTCTTTCTCTAAAGATGAAATAAAAAAAAATGCAATTAAGTTTAAAGCATTATCCTGGTACGTATGTGTAGTACATGTACAAAGAAATATTAAATAAAATCAGTTTGTAAAATTGTTTGCCAAAATAATAAATATGTACATTTTGTTTATATTTATGTAGATAGATGCTGTTGATGGACATTCTTCACTGCCAGATAGTACTGTAGGTAGAGAAATGATTAATTATTAATTATTCCTCGATTATTGATTCACAGACTGAAAAATCACCGCTCGATGGATGATTAATTATTAATTATTCCTCGATTATTGATTTACAGACTGAAAAATCACCGCTCGATGGAGAAATATCATTAAATGGCGATCTAGACAGAAATCCAGCAACAGATGATGCTACATCCTCACCAATAGGTGGCGCTACCGATTCTCCAGTAGATGGTGCTACAGTTTCTCCAGAAGATGGCGCTACATCCTCACCAATAGATGGCGCTACATCCTCACCAAAAGATGGCGCTACACCCTCACCAATAGATGGCGCTACAAATTCTCCAAAAGATGGCGCTACATCCTCACCAAAAGATGGCGCAACACCCTCACCAATAGATGGCGCTACAAATTCTCCAATAGATGGCGCTACAGCTTCACTTACAGTTGCATGCACCACAGTAGCATCAGGAAGTGACGATGAAGCTTTTCTCTCTGTTGGTGCAGAGGCATTTGCTGTTACCAACGATACAGTACAAAGAATTTTGGGAACAATCTTTGGACAATGTTCAGGGGATGCTATTGGACTACTGACAGAGTTTCTAACAAAGAAGGAATGTGACACGGTAGGATAGTCTCAAAATTGCTCAATCTTATTCACTTTTTATGTGTGGTTATCTGAACTTGGAAGAGTTCATTAGCAGATATTCATGCTCAATAATTTCAGAGGCTTCCTTTGAATTCAGAGGAAAATAGTACAGTATTTCTTCCTTGAAATATGCATATTTAAAAGTGTAATATGTATTTTTAAAAGACTTGAAATATTCTTCTTCTATGATTTAAGCTTGCATGCTTATCTCTAAACCCACCAAGCTTTGGACGCGTCTATTTCAGATGCTAGAACAGTTCTTTATGAAAATATTGGAATGTACATGCAATAATACATGTCTAAGGACGTATATGGTAATAAAATCATTTCTGAAAAGAGTGTACGAACAAAAAATTGTTTGAAGGAATTTGTGTGAAATTGTCTAAAATAGAACAGTAGTTTCAAGGCAATCCATTTTATTTTCAGTGACATTTTGAAATATTATTTGACATTTTTTGTCATCCCTAGTATTACAAAACGGTGAAGAGCGAATTAGAATACTACCATAAGGAAATTGTGTGTGATGGACATCGCACGCGATGGAAAGTCGGTGATTGGACAGACGATACAGACCAGATGATTCTCATACTGCTGTCTCTTATCGAGACACGAGGAAAGGTAATTATATAAATGATAACTGATTTTCTTAAGACAGCTTCTGTTATTAATTCTTAAGTCTAATTTGCACACCAACTTGTGTATAATATAGGGATTGCATGGATTTCGTTTTTATGTTAACCATGCTTGTATGGAGCAATTCCTCTAAGAATATATTCAATATGGGACGCGTTAGCGTCCCATATTGAATATATTCTTAGAGGAATTGCTCCACACAAGCATGGTTAACATAAAAACGAAATCCAATCCCTATATTTTCACTCACACGACTTTTTATTTATATTTTATGCAATAAAATCATCATTTGAAAGTGACGTAATTATTCAATAAAAGTCGGTCAAAAGTGGGAGGAGCTTACTCAATTGAACAGCGAATGATGACGCTTCACGTAAGGTAGAATTATTCATCCGCGACGACAAAAAAGTTCAATATTTTAGTGAAAATAAACATGACAAACAAAGTAAATTTCAGAGATAATTTTATTTAATCAGATCAGAACTTTAAATATATATTCAATTTTGTTAAAAGTTAATATATATAGCGTAATAACATAAAGAATTTGTACACGGCCACATGTGTGAACTCGGTGACCGTTATTGTGCAGCGAGGCGAAGCTGACGCACGCTTACACACTTTAGTTTGCCGAAGTTGTCAAAACACCGATTTTCAAGTAGCTCCATGTGTTTGAGATGTCGTCTGACTTGACGATATTACATCCTTGGGAGCCATGTGATTATATAATCTACGCTTAGATCCATATCGCCATCGATAGATGAAACAAATTCACTTGTGTTCGATGGATACAATGTATTTGTGGTGACGCGGAACTGTCAACACGTGGATTATTAGCGGTGCATGTTTTATAATACACATGATTAAATACTCAAAGAACAAAGACAAGAGGATATGTTTATAACTGACCTCTATCAGAGGGTCTCACACCCGTCCACCCCAAAGGCTCGATCGTAGGACGAACATAGGCACAGAGGTAATGTTTACATTTGACACCCATCATTTTTAACAAAAATGAAAGCACGTCGCCCCGGTCGGGATATTTTTCCGTTTCTTTATACAATTGTTAATTTAAAAATTGTTTGAATCATATATAAATATAAAACATGTATATATTGTTTACATTTTTCCAAAATTCTATGAAAAACAACAATATACACGTAATGTTTCGTCAAAATGTAAACAAAGCCATGTGTTTCTTTTAAAAAAAGTAGTCCTTTTACGTTGCACAGAACATTTCCTTACGCAAGTTCAAAGTTCAATGTTACCATGCAGTTATGGTAAACAAAATCGGCTAGTATTAGCGTATAGTGACCAAGTCTAGCAAGTGTAAATATAATAATGTTAAAGCAATTAAAATTGATATGTATCATGTTAGATCACCAGTGTATTTCTTCAAAAGTGTCAGTGTTAATTAATATTGGTATCATTAAAATACCTGTATCATTTTATTGATACTGATATGGTATCGTACGGTTTCTTAACGGTATCCAAGCCTAGTTGGGCATCCTAATACAGGATTATCTGCCCTTGTGGGTATGTAGGTTTTGATTGTCGCATCTTATGGCTGTCAGTATAATGTCATATTTTTCAGAAAAGAAGACATGAGTTTGACTAATAATTAATGACTTCACACTCAATGCCTTAACATATAAGGGCAGATAACTCTAAGATACCTTAACATGTAAGGGCAGATAACTCTAAGATACCTTAACATGTAAGGGTAGATAACTCTAAGATACTTAACATGTAAGGGCAGATAACTCTAAGATACCTTAACATACAAGGGCAGATAACTCTAAGATACTTTAACATTTAAGGGCAGATAACTCTCAGATACCTTAACATGAAAGGGCAGATAAATCTTAAGATATTTTAAGGGCAAATAACTCTTAGATACCTAAACATGTAAGGGCAGATAACTCTAAGATACTTTAACATATAAGGACAGATAACTCTAAGATACTTTAACATTTAAGGGCAGATAACTCTAAGATGCCTTAACATGTAAGGGCAGATAACTCTATAATACTTTAACATATTAGGGCAGATAACTCTAAGATACTTAAACATGTAAGGGCAGATAACTCTGAGAAACTTTAACCTTTAATGGCAGATAACTCTAAGATACCTCAACATGTCAGGGTAGATAACTCTAAGATACTTTAACATATAAGGGCAGATAAGTCTAAGATACTTTAACTTGTAAGGGCAGATAACTCTGAGAAACCTCAACCTTTAGGGGCAGATAACTCTAAGATACTTCAACAAGTCAGGGTAGATAACTCTAAGATACCTTAACATGAAATGGCAGATAACTCTAAGATACATTAACACGTAAGGGCAAATAACTCTAAGATACCTTAACCTGTAAGGGCTGATAACTCTGGAAAGGCAGATTCATTACAGTCCAACAAATAATTAATGCAAAATTGTCATTATAACTCTCTATTTTCTAATTTTTACTTAATGTATTCCTTTGTTTGAACAGGTTGACAACTCTCTATGTTATATCTATATATCATGTATATTCCTTTGTTTGAACAGGTTGATATTTTTGATTATGGAAGACGGATCAAGGGTTGGTGTAGGAAAGGATTTCCTGAGTTAGGGGATTTTGTTGGAATGGGCCAAGGGAAGACAACTTCAACAGTTCTCAATAACCCAAATTATGTGAATGATCCTCATGCTGTGAGTTTTCTGTTTTTGTATCACTGGTAGAAAAAAATATATGTGTCAATGAAAAATAGTCGTTACAGCTATCAGTGGCCTTTATCAATTACGTTTATCATGAAATTTGTCATTTGAAATCACAAGATGATGGTCTTATTAAGCCAGTGGTCATCATACAGAGGTTGTCGTTAAGGCAGGTTTTACTATAGTACTTGATGACCGGTCAGGAATTTCTGTAAATTTTTGTGTGTGATATTGAATTGACAGGCAGCAGACCTGGTGTGGACGGCGAACGGTAAAAAAATGGCTGCCAATGGAGCTGTGATGAGGACGAGCATCTTAGGGGTCCATATGTACGCTGATATAGATCTGGTGGTGCAGAACGCCATAGCGATAGCTAAAACCACACATGGTGACCCGAGGTAAGGAAGGGTACAGTAACCATAGCGATAGCTAAACCGCACACTGTGACCAGAGGTAAGGAAGGGTACAGTAACCATAGCAATAGCTAAAACCACACATGGTGACCCGAGGTAAGGAAGGGTACAGTAACCATAGCGATAGCTAAAACCACACATGTTGACCAGAGGTAAGGAAGGGTACAATAACCATAGCGATAGCTAAAACCACACATGGTGACCGGAGGTAAGGAAGGGTACAGTAACCATAGCGATAGCTAAAACCACACACAGTGACCCGAGGTAAGGATGGGTACAGTAACCATAGCGATAGCTAAAACCACACATGGTGACCCGAGGTAAGGAAGGGTACAGTAACCATAGCGATAGCTAAACCACACATGGTGACCCGAGGAAAGGAAGGGTACAGTAACCATAGCGATAGCTAAACCACACACAGTGACCCAAGGAAAGGAGGGGTACAGTAACCATAGCGATAGCTAAAAGGAGATGTTCTGTGCAGGTATCTTTAATACCCCTTGCAATATGGGAGTATAAAATTTCCATTTCACCTTGCCCAAATCCTTGGTAGCCAAGTTTATGTTGAGAAAGGAAGTGGCCTATTTACCTAAATCTTGATTTTAAACAACCCAAACCAATTCCATCACATCCTGTACTATTGCTTCCCATTTCATATAGAGGCAATGACATTAACTCATTTACCCCTGAAATTTGATAATGGACTGGTCTAGTCTTTGATTTAGAAGGGTCTAAATGTGTCTCCAGGGGTGAATGAGTTAATTTTCTGAATAGGTACTCTTATTCATGCTGTCAAGTTACAATTGAATGTTTGTCTTGAGGTTTAAGTGAAAATAAGACAAATATTAATAGCATTTCATTTTTGTCCTTGATCAGATGTTGGGCGTCAGCTGTAGCTGTTTGTGTGGCCATAGCCCTGATGTTACAAAGACAACCAAAACATCTCGACAAGAAAGGAAACTATAACATCAAAGAAATCATCAATGAAAGTTATGACCATGCTTCAAAGTGTCTGGAAACTGAGAAAGAGGTAACAAACTAAGGAAAGACATTCCGATTCCTCAGAGTTACTTCCCTTCCTTTTGTTCTGTTTATATAAATGGAGTGAAGCAACAAGAATTTAATACCTGTATAGCATGACTCTGAGACTGCCACCTTCTAGCTTCATGCTAGACTGAATTTCCCTTTAGCTCAGTCGATATAGCGGCGGACCAGTAAGTCTGAGGTCGCTGGTTCGAGTCTGGCTGGCGACACACTATTCTCTCCCTGTTACATTAGGTTCTCATTACTAACTACTACTGTTTTGTCATTGAATAGTGAGACAAGTATCTCCTCTAGTAGATCTAATACCAGTAGATGCACTGAAGAATTTTCTTCTTTTAATTTTCCTAATTTTTGCTTTCTTTTACAATTAGATTTTTTTGGTTTTCTTATTAATTATCATATTTTATCTACTTTACATGTATGGGCTTACAGTATTCAATGTCTTATTTGTTTCAGAAAAAAGAACTGAAGACCTATCTAAAGTGTACAAAACTAAAGGAGTTAAAATTGGATGAAAGCGGCAAAATAGGATACACCTACAAATCTATGGGATCAGCTTTCTGGGCGTTAAAACAAGACAACTTCAGGAAAGCAATTACCAAGATAGTGATGCAGGTATGATACAAGTGTGCAAAATCTTCACAATGTTTATCTCATGTTCCGTATTCACCGTAATTAGCGCCCAGGGCGCTTAAATAATTGTAACAAGGGGGTGCTTATTAATGAACGAATATCTAAGTTGTTATTCAGCCATATTTGAAATCTTTATGTATTTATGATAAAGTAATCTGTTACAGTAAACATGTATATATATGTGGTTTTTTTTCTTTGAGATAGATTATTACACTGTATATCGGGATTTACATGTAAAAGACTTGTAAGTTAATGTAGTATGGGATACAATGTTGATGTTATAGGCATCGCATGTTGTAAAACATTGTTAAATTCATGGGATGAGGGCGTTTTATTTACACATCAGCTCTACCCCAGAAAAGGGGAGGGACGCTTATGGGGGGAGGGGCACTAATAACGGGGAATACAGTACATTAAACCTATTTCAATTATTTTTACGAGATACATATTTCCATATGATAATGCGAGAGAGATCAAACCCAATCTAAAATACAGATCCTTTTTATCACTCGGTTCCATCGAGGACCTGATATCATCCCACTAGTGTCTCTAGTGTCTGGTGACCTCATAAACTCTCTGTACTTAAGTTCTAATACATCATTGGCAAACATAATTGAAATCAAATTGGTTATTAATTAAAAAAAAGAGCTTTGATGTTCATACTTGCATTTTGCATGCAAAATCCTTCACATGCAAGCTTATACATGCTATGCTCCTATTAAAATGTGTTTATGTACAAAACCCTCCATCTATGCACTTGTATGTGCCAAAAAAGGTCATAATATTTATTGTATCTGAAAGATTTCAGAGCTGAATTGAAGAAAGTGGCCACACTGAGTCTTGGATTTTGTTTCTGTTTTCCTTTAATTAAAATTGTATTGTTTGTCCCAAAGGTGATGATGCTGTGCTTTAATTAGAATGTATTGTTTGTCCCCAGGGTGATGATGCTGTGCTTTAATTAGAATGTATTGTTTGTCCCCAGGGTGATGATGCTGTGCTTTAATTAGAATGTATTGTTTGTCCCCAGGGTGATGATGCTGTGCTTTAATTAGAATGTATTGTTTGTCCCCAGGGTGATGATGCTGTGCTTTAATTAGAATGTATTGTTTGTCCCCAGGGTGATGATGCTGTGCTTTAATTAGAATGTATTGTTTGTCCCCAGGGTGATGATGCTGTGCTTTAATTAGAATGTATTGTTTGTCCCCAGGGTGATGATGCTGTGCTTTAATTAGAATGTATTGTTTGTCCCCAGGGTGATGATGCTGTGCTTTAATTAGAATGTATTGTTTGTCCCCAGGGTGATGATGCTGTGCTTTAATTAGAATGTATTGTTTGTCCCCAGGGTGATGATGCTGTGCTTTAATTAGAATGTATTGTTTGTCCCCAGGGTGATGATGCTGTGCTTTAATTAGAATGTATTGTTTGTCCCCAGGGTGATGATGCTGTGCTTTAATTAGAATGTATTGTTTGTCCCCAGGGTGATGATGCTGTGCTTTAATTAGAATGTATTGTTTGTCCCCAGGGTGATGATGCTGTGCTTTAATTAGAATGTATTGTTTGTCCCCAGGGTGATGATGCTGTGCTTTAATTAGAATGTATTGTTTGTCCCCAGGGTGATGATGCTGTGCTTTAATTAGAATGTATTGTTTGTCCCCAGGGTGATGATGCTGTGCTTTAATTAGAATGTATTGTTTGTCCCCAGGGTGATGATGCTGTGCTTTAATTAGAATGTATTGTTTGTCCCCAGGGTGATGATGCTGTGCTTTAATTAGAATGTATTGTTTGTCCCCAGGGTGATGATGCTGTGCTTTAATTAGAATGTATTGTTTGTCCCCAGGGTGGTGATGCTGACTCTAATGCCTGTGTGGCCGGGGCAATGTTGGGGTGTAAACTGGGTGTAGATGGAATACCTGAATGTTGGACCCAGAAACTTCTCCACAAGGAATGGCTAGAGGCTATCATAGACAGGTATTCAAATAGTTATAAGTCTCCAAACAACCATTACTGCTGTATAATTTGACAGATTTAACAGAATATGGTTAAATCACCCCTGTTAAAATGTGAAGACTAGCAACGGTGACAACCATTCTTTAAAATATTGGAAAAAAAATCAATCAAGTTTGGCTTGATCATTTTTGTCTTGATGATTCAAACTAGGGGGAGATCATCTAGACTCTACTGAGAAAGTTTTGCAACTTAGGGTTTGGTGGCCAGTCTAGGGGAGATAATCTAGTTTTCCAAACAACTTAGGGTTTGGTGGCTAGTCTAGGGGAGATAATCTAGTATAGATCTATGCGGAAAAAGTTTTCCAAACAACTTGGAGTTTAGTGACCAGTCTATTAAAATGTATACAAGATTACATCACTATTGATAAATCGTAAATGATTACCAATACCATGTTTGTAAATTAACGAAATAGAATACTGGTACATTTCTGACTTAAAACCAGTATTTGCATAAATACAATCAATTATTTGATAGAATTTCTGTCAGCTAGGGTAAAGAACTCAAGGGCCCATACAAGCCTTACCTAGTAATTTGTCATTGATGTATGTCTGCTTTCTATACATTTTATTTTAGCAACTTACATCTTAAAAAAAAATTCTGTATTGTATATTATTTTACTTACAGGTATTTTCGTATGATGGCTGAGGTGCATCATGTAGACTTTACACCATACTGGAGAAAACAAGAAGAAAAGTAAATCCTGTGCATCTATTATGTAATGAAAACATTTTAACATAACATTCGAGTTTCATATACCAGGAAGTTATTTATATTGTTGTTGTTTATGTCTTTTTGTAAGGTTGATGTAGTGTTATACTAACCTGGTTGTTTGAAGTTTAAGGTTAATAATGTTTATATGATTCTTACACCATATACTTGATATTAGCATGACTATTATATATTAGGCCATCTGTTTAGGGTTACATTGTCAAAATAAATAGGGTCGGTAGGTCAGAATGTTTTTTTTTATTTTATTTTTTTTTAGTGTCTTTTACTCTAACATTATGGCCGGAACCAGAAATTGAGGTAGAAATCCCAACTTTTGCAAAAAAATCCTAGTAAAGTGGGGAAAAAATTGGGGTCAGGGTTAAAAAAATTAGGTTTGGTCAGGTAACCCTAAACAGATATATATATTTTTTTGGCCTTAAATACTGGCCAATTGTATAATTAACTGGATTTTTACTCAGGTTGTAGTAGATAATTCTTTTGAGATTATGATAACTTTCGGTGCTCAATTGTACATTTGCATAACTTATTAAATAATAAACATGTGTTTGTTTATCATTCTCCTTTTAAGACTGTTCTTTTTATATATAAATCAATCTGAAGTGGATTTATTTGTTTACATTAATTTGTTATTATTTATTTCAATAACAGTTTTATCAGCTGGTGCTCTGCTGAATTTTCCAAAGCTCAAATTGGTTTCATGTGCATTAAGATAAGTTAATGAATTTGACAGTAATTGTTATCATATTCTCATTATTTATGTTTTTTGAATATTACAAAGTTATCTCCCATGTGGGTAGATATTGATTGTGACATTGATTTTGTTTGTCAGCAAATATTACGTTGTTTTCTGCGAAAAATTGACATTATACATTCGTAAAAAACATGACGTACATTGTAATGATATTGCAATTTGATATACCTACCTACAAAGGCAGATAATTTTGTAATATGCAAAATATTTCAAAAAATTTATTTGACTCAAAACTGGATATATACATGTACATGTATCTGTATGTATCATTAGAAATAATATTTCTGTATACCCCTTACATTGAATACTCATTTAAGTTTTATTTTGAAATATTTCTCCTTGACTTGGTGATATAACATAATCAACAGTTTTAAGTGTAAATCTTTCTACTGAGATGTTGTAATAGATAAACAAGTGCTATAATTTGAAGTATATAATCATATTCATATGTTATGTGCAATTAGATATACATGTGTACTTTTATATCTATCTTTGCAATATTAGAAATTATTCTAAAAATAAATCATTTCTTGTTGAAATATTTTGTTTATTTGTTTTGTTTCTAAAGCTTATTTCTCAGAGTAACAATTCAGATTTAATTTCTGTTATTTAAAGAAACTCATATGGAAGCCCTATATCTGACAAAGTTCAATGGAAAGACGTTAACCTATACACCCTAGCTACAGGTCACTGAAGGTCATGTGGGTCAAAGGTCATCAAAATTCGTGTTTGTAGAGGGATTGTCATTTTGTATTTCAAGATGGCTGCCAAATTAACGACCATTTTCTATTTATAAACTATTGAAATGACTAAGCTTACTTTAAACAGAAAGATATTTTAGATTAATCTACTAAATTCAAAGTTTCTTAAAAACAATTATATACATTGTACAGGCATGTATAATATAAAAAAAACCCATAAGAAACGATCAACTGTGGTAAATATATAAGACAAGTCATGCATAATTTATATTAATTAAATTGTTGAGATGCATGGTGATCATATATGGTCAGTATTAACGGTTTGCTAATAACTTTTGTGACTCTTTAAAATTATCAATCTTGTTTACATTCCTATAAATAAATTAAGATAAAATATTTCAGAAAGGTAGTGAGCTTTTAAAAATTAAAAACTATATTGGTTAATGTTTGTACCATAAAAATGAAATATTTTTCAGGGTGATGAAAATATCTTGTATTTGATGGCCCCCACTTTATAGAAAAAATAAAAATGTCTGTTTAGGGTTACCCGACCGACCCTAATTTTTTTACCCCCGACACTAATTTTTTTCCCACTTCACTACAAAAAAAAAAAAAAAAAATTAAAAAGTCAGGATTTCGATCTCGGACTTTGGTTCTGGCCATCATTTTAGAGTGAAAGACACTACAAAAAAAAAAAAAAAGAAAAAAAATCCTCCCGACCGACCGACCCTACTTTTTTTTTCCCCTAAACAGACATATTTTATTTTGGCCTTTGATCAGTGTATAATATTGGATACAATAACTTAATTATATGGCAACTGAACAATAACATATATATATTTTTTTGTTTTCCTAAAAATTATCTTCCTATGTGATCCTTATACGCTGTATTTAAACATATCTTACATTTGAAAAAAAAATATATAGATTTTATCTTGTCACAAATAGTAACACTCGATCTAGTGTGGACAAATCGGTTTGGCCAAATAAAAACAAGCGTCCTTATTCAAATCATTGTCACTGTGAAGCTTGAAAATGCAATGGCGGCTGACGATGGTGACGAGAAAGTGAAGACTTTCATTTGTAAAAACTGTGAATTTTCATCAAGTTATCATTACTTTGGAACAAAGCCTCCGTTTGTGAAATCTATTTTGTAAGTATACAAAATGTTTAATCGGGCTGTCATTTTCGATATATGCTACGATAATTCATAATTGTACAAATTTTGTTTTTCGACTGGGTGTCCAGTTTTGACGGATGCTTTAGGATCATACTTGTAGGCCAACTTCATGGTCAGCCCGACTCAGCCGGCCCGTCCTGAGGTTCATGGTGCTTTTTTGATCATCAATTAGTATATGAATAACTTTAATTTGCTCTTGTATATTTATTTCAAAATACTAATAACATAACAAAATACCTGTATTAAAACTTTTAGCTACTGTTGTAGCGGAAAAGATCGATATCATCTTCTGACTGACTTTGGAAAAGAAGGTGATATCTTTTCCGTTTGTGCAGTAGCTCAAGATACTCTAGCCTTAAACTGGGACTTACATTTAAACAAATATGACATGGGGTATAGTTAACTTGTACCCATTCCAACTCGTACCCAAAATATTTGGCGACTGGCTAACCCGTACCCATCAAGTTTCGTTAGTTTTTTTAATTTAATTACAGGTATTAATATCAATTTCTTCTGTGTATCTGATTCAATATATCACTGGCCGAAATCATGCATATTTTAGTCAACGTTGGTATATATCCAATACCTGGTAAAAATCAGAAAATATCTGGTAACATGCGATATACTTTTCAAAATTACAAATACACTACAATACATTAATCAGTAATGCTATATTTACATACACATGCACTTTGATATATTTTACAAGGTATAACATCTGTAATAATTTTGTGTTAAAGTTAAGTATAATTCAAAATCATCTTCTGTGCCTGTTGTGACTTAACACGGCAAATGTTCAATCATTTTGAATGCTGATTTCCTTTTTGCTTGACTGTCTTGTAAAATATAATCCAATGAAGCAAATAGATTGTCGTTTTTAATCAAAGGAGGAAGTCATATAAAAACCAGTGCCTTATAAATCCTTGAATGAACGAAAAACAGAAATTCAATAGAGAAACAATAAAGATTGAGAAAAAAACGTATTGCGTCAAATTGTTGCTGCAGTATAAATAACGTGGGTTTTTGTCGAGAAAACACAGTCACACGTTAATTTTTGTTATATCACAAATAAACCATATTTATAATCAAATATAACTGATGTATAGAATAAATTTTTGTTTAACAGCGCTGTTTATACATCGTTATTTTCTCTCTTTCCCCTCAAGGTTGCATTCATGTGTATAAATTAAAACATATTTGAAATTTACTGGCGCATGCATATTTCAACTTGTGAGGTACTGTGGAAATGTCACCTTGAGAGGATGATATGTTAATTTAATATATATATTTCGTTTTTCATTTGTTAGTAACACAATCTGAGTGAAATATAGATCCTTATAACCACTCCGTTCAATAAAGGATCTGACAATATCCTGTTAAGGGTCATGTTCGGATGACCTTTATACCATAATTAAGATCAAATGCATATTCTGCATGTTGCTATATCAAGTGACAACACCATTTCGCCCCAACACATATATACGATTAGCTTTGTTGTGCTCTTTGGGCGAGATGACTATGTACACGGAAATAATTCTGACAGATTTTCAAACTATTTCGTCCCCTGAAATTCACTGTCAAAATTTTGCCAGCAGCAATTTGATTGGC
>SAYR01034074.1:575180-586622 GCA_004382745.1 Argopecten irradians irradians
AATTCTGTAACTTTGTATTCAAAATATGACATTAGACATCAAAAATAATAAACGAACATTTTTACATGGCTTCAATTATTTTTTGGAAAAAGTGTACATTTATTCGAGGGCTTCTAGGGGCCTAGGCGGCCCCCAGACCCCCGCCCTTCTTCGCTTTATGTCCATATAAATATTAAGATTTTGATATTGCAATTCTGTAAGTAAAAAAAAAAGAAATCAAAACTTCAAATAAAAAATATGACACTTGACACGAAAACCATAAATAAACATCCTTAAATGGCTTCAATTATTTTCTGGAAAATGTGTTCATGAAATCCTCAGAATGCAGGATTTTGCACCATATATTCGAGAGCTTCTGGGGGCCTAGGCGGCCCCCAGACCCCTCGCCTGATTTGCTTTGTCCCACGCCCCCTCTAACCTCAAAACCTAAATCCGCCCCTGGTAACCCTAAACAGACATATTTTATTTTTGTCTTTTATCAGTGTATAATATTGGTTGCAATAACTTAATTATATGGCAACTGAACAATAACATATATATATATATTTGATTTCCTAAAAATGATCTTCCTATGTGATCCTTATACGCTGTATTTAAACATATCTTAAATTTATCTTGTCACAAATAGTAACACTCGATCTAGTGTGGACAAATCGGTTTGGCCAAATAAAAACAAGCGTCCTTATTCAAATCATTGTCACTGTGAAGCTTGAAAATGCAATGGCGGCTGATGATGGTGACGAGAAAGTGAAGACTTTCATTTGTAAAAACTGTGATTTTTCATCAAGTTATCATTACTTTGGAACAAAGCCTCCGTTTGTGAAATCTATTTTGTAAGTATTCAAAATGTTTAATCGGGCTGTCATTTTCGATATATGCTACGATAATTCATAATTGTACAAATTTTGTTTTTTCAACCGGGTCTCCAGTTTTGACGGATGCTTTAGGATCATACTTGTAACGTTAGGCCAACTTCATGGTCAGCCCGACTCAGCCGGCCCGTCCCGAGGTTCATGGTGCTTTTTTGATCATCAATTAGTATATGAATAACTTTAATTTGCTCTTGTATATTTATTTCAAAATACTAGTAACATAACAAAATACCTGTATTAAAACTTTTAGCTACTGTTGTAGCGGAAAAGTTCGATATCATCTTCTGACTCAGTGACTGACTTTGGAAAAGAAAGTGATATCATTTCCGTTTCTCAAGATACTCTAGCCTTACACTGGGACTTATATTTAAACAAATATGACATGGGGTATAGTTAACTTGTACCCATTCCAACTCGTACCCAAAATATTTGGCGACTGGCTAACCCGTACCCATCAAGTTTCGTTAGTTTTTTTAATTTAATTACAGGTATTAATATCAATTTCTTCTGTGTATCTGATTCAATATATCACTGGCCGAAATCATGCATATTTTAGTCAACGTTGGTATATATC
Organism: Argopecten irradians irradians; assembly: GCA_004382745.1. NCBI lineage: Eukaryota > Metazoa > Mollusca > Bivalvia > Pectinida > Pectinidae > Argopecten > Argopecten irradians. The sequence goes on from SAYR01034074.1 coordinate 576,627, forward strand.
CAATACCTGGTAAAAATCAGAAAATATCTGGTAACATGCGATATACTTTTCAAAATTACAAATACACTACAATACATTAATCAGTAATGCTATATTTACATACACATGCACTTTGATATATTTTACAAGGTATAACATCTGTAATAATTTTGTGTTAAAGTTAAGTATAATTCAAAATCATCTTCTGTGCCTGTTGTGACTTAACACGGCAAATGTTCAATCATTTTGAATGCTGATTTCCTTTTTGCTTGACTGTCTTGTAAAATATAATCCAATGAAGCAAATAGATTGTCGTTTTTAATCAAAGGAGGAAGTCATATAAAAACCAGTGCCTTATAAATCCTTGAATGAACGAAAAACAGAAATTCAATAGAGAAACAATAAAGATTGAGAAAAAAACGTATTGCGTCAAATTGTTGCTGCAGTATAAATAACGTGGGTTTTTGTCGAGAAAACACAGTCACACGTTAATTTTTGTTATATCACAAATAAACCATATTTATAATCAAATATAACTGATGTATAGAATAAATTTTTGTTTAACAGCGCTGTTTATACATCGTTATTTTCTCTCTTTCCCCTCAAGGTTGCATTCATGTGTATAAATTAAAACATATTTGAAATTTACTGGCGCATGCATATTTCAACTTGTGAGGTACTGTGGAAATGTCACCTTGAGAGGATGATATGTTAATTTAATATATATATTTCGTTTTTCATTTGTTAGTAACACAATCTGAGTGAAATATAGATCCTTATAACCACTCCGTTCAATAAAGGATCTGACAATATCCTGTTAAGGGTCATGTTCGGATGACCTTTATACCATAATTAAGATCAAATGCATATTCTGCATGTTGCTATATCAAGTGACAACACCATTTCGCCCCAACACATATATACGATTAGCTTTGTTGTGCTCTTTGGGCGAGATGACTATGTACACGGAAATAATTCTGACAGATTTTCAAACTATTTCGTCCCCTGAAATTCACTGTCAAAATTTTGCCAGCAGCAATTTGATTGGCCATATTTCCAAAGGTCACCTGGACATGACCCCTAATGGGATTTTCTCAGATCCTCTTATCCAACATACTGATAATATGGATCTGTATTTTAATCAGATTGAGTACAACACAGTTGAGTTGACATCTGATCGAACACAATATATTATGTTTTAAATAAATCACAAATAAATATATGAAGTTTAACTTTTATGATGGGTACATGTTTGCCAAATTCCGTGGGTACAGGTTTGCCAAACTTGGGTACGGGTTCGCCAAATGTGGGTACAAGTTTGTTTGGGTACGAGTTTGAATGGGTACGGGATCACCTTAATTCTATGACATAGATGCCTCATGTAGGGCCAGAGCACACTGCTGTATGAAAATGTGAAATTTGCTGACACCATTTAAAATCGGGCCAGGTCGTCTCCACGTTTTCATATAGCATGCACTCTGGCCCTACACCAGATTAATTAGTTAACAAAAGATTAATTGTTCTGTCTGGTTCCCAAACTATTGTAACTAGTGTATATCTACATCTGACTATTTTAGTTATTTGTTTATATTTTGAAGATTACTTGAGGAGGCCTATGTAAAGAAAGACCCATTTTCTTCCGAGGTTGGAATGATCACTCTTGGCTCTCATTGTCACCATTGTAAGCTGTCAGTCTGTTGTTCTCCGGTAAGTATCATGAAACAGTTTTTGTTTTTTATTCTACATATGTAGTTGTCAACGATTTGGTTTGATTATATTTTCAGAGCTTTTTCTCACTGCTTTGGGAAAATGTGCGACAAAACCAAGATTATGGAAAAATACAAAATAGGTAAAAAAGCATAACAAATAAGATTTTTTATTTCCATTTTAGTTTATGTACTTTTCTGAAGCCAATTCACAAATATTTAAAGCCTTACCAACTAAATTCATGCAATATAACTATTTTTGGATATATGTTTTTCAAGAAACTTTGATTTTGGGAAATTTATGGCTTGAATTGGGAATTATAAATTTAGAGGTTTTGCCGTTTCGGCCCCAAATCATGCTGGAAAAAAGCCCTGATTATTGTCTTATTAACAGCATGGGTCATTTAAGGATGTGCCAGGTATAAAAGTATGTGGTGGAGGAAAGCCGGAAGAACCCATGAGAAAAATGACTCGCCTATGGTCAGTGCATGGCAACTGTTTTACATGAGATTCTACCTGCCAACCCAGAGGTTGATATCATAATACTTACTACTCAGCCACTGCGGCCCTAATTTTTGTCAGTGATAATACATGCAGAAACATTAATAAATCATGATTTCTTGATAAAAAGTACTTAAGAAAACAATCGACAGTACGACCAAGTTATGGTCAGCGGATTGTAGGTCAGCACTCAGGTGTTTAGGAGCTAAGTGACTGTACTCTTGTTTTAGTTTCTCTTTGGTCAAGAGTCATTTGAGGATGTGCCAGATATTTAAGAGCATGATAAACCCCAGAGTACCTGGAGAAAAACCAAAGATCTACATTTAAGTTCAGTTTCCGTTAACGGCTAGCTCAACCTTATGACTAAAAGATAGAAGTTAGGTTAGTAGTAGAAAGTCTGAACATTGGACATCATATTGTAACAGCATCGCCTGCATATTTTGATTTTGTTTTCAGAATTGCAGCTTATTTTACTCAAAGCGATTCTGTCTGGGCTGTGTTGGTCAGAATATTGAGGAATTTCCTCGGGAAATACAACAGGTATGCATGTACAGATCTAGAACGATTGATTGGTGAGCATCAAAAATATTTAACCATGCCACCATGCTACATGTTGCGTCAGCAAGTTAGTGACCAATATGAACAGTAACCATTGAAAGCTGTTGGTAAGCTTTGATATTTATGGCTGACGTGTGTAAGAGTTACTATGTTCAGTCCATTTGCCTTCTTAATCCATACAAAAAGATTTTATTGTGATAGTTATAAACACACACCTGTTGTATATAGGATTTACTTCACACTCAATAGTTATACTAATTTTTGAAGATTACCAAAACAATAACCTGAAGAATCTGATAAATGATGTACACATGCTTTTTTTTCTTATATACTATTTATGATTATGTTACAAATTAGTCCATGATATTCCAGATTTCTCACAAACAATGGTAACAAAAAAAAAAAAAAAAAACTCTACTGAAGATTACCATATGCTTATTGTCAATTGTTACCTTACCAGGTAATACATATTTTCTCAATTCTCAATTCTTTTATTTTCCTTAAGTTTACAACTTCTTGGAATTGTGCAAAATACACACATATACATATATATACAATCACATATTAATTAGTACATTATCACAGACAAGTTACAATTATACTATACATTGAAATCAAAATGTGTATTATATAAAGGCTACATAACTTACAGGTTAAGTAATTATTGGACGCAGGATCGTATTTTCATGGCCTCAAATATAAATTTTGCTAATTTACGTAGATCACTTATATTTTCGCAACATAATAATTGCATCAACTTGTACATAGATGGTTTACGCGAATGAAAAGGTTTTACATATTTCTTTCTTAAAGTTGCTCCACCGCTGACAAATGGTATTTTTTCACTATTAAAAACAAGAGCAGACGATTTAGTATTTTTCTTCAGTTACAAAAGTTACTTACTTTACACCATTACCACCATTGAAAAGTTTCAGCTTCTAATTTTACTTCAAGTTGAAAATATGAAAAATAATTAATTGCATCCCGAAAAAATTCTGTGGCACTATATCCTATATGAAATGAACTACTGAATGCGCATGTACCAAAGGCAAAATAAATTATTTTATATTATTCTTTATGTTAATTAGACTATTATATACACGATTAAATACCAATTATTGTTCAAATGATGAATATCATTTTTGGTCTGTCGGAGTTATGATAATTAATTAAAATAAATATATACCATTCAGAGTTTGCGTTTACATCATTCCCATATCGTTTTTTTAAGCATGGAAAATGAAAAGTACTCTACTTTTTCCGATTACATAAAGGGTCCCCATTTTTTCTGAGAAGACCCTATTTATAAAAGACTGACGTTATATTATCAACTCAATACTACGATAGGCCTTGGTTGCGTTTATGTTGTGTAATCAACTACATGTATAATGTATAGTCCATCATCGGTTGGAATTGGATGACTTATTCGATCCAATAGTTGCTTAAAATAACTGGTCAGACTTTCCAATCATTTTGCCTTTTGTGGAATACATGCAGTTTTATAGGTAGAAAGTGTGGCAAGAAGGGAGGTAAATCTTGTATTACTATAAGACTACTTTTTTGAGGAATCTTAACAAGAGTTGTCTTTCTTTGTGTACAACTTTGTTTCTAAAGAAGATTTAGGCCATGTCTGTTTCGGGTTACCCGACTGACCCTAATTTTTAACCCAGACCCTAAATTTTTTTTCACTTTTGAAAATTTAAAAGTAGGGATTTCGATTTCAGACCCGGTTTCGGCCTTTAATTTAAAGTGAAAAACACTCAAAAAAATATCCTGACCTTCCAACCCTATTTTTTTGCCAATGTAATTCTAAACATACATAATTTTTTTATGGTAGCATCATAAACTTTTCATATGTAAAATATGCATGGAACTAATATCAAAGAGGTTCTATTTCAATGTTATGAAGTTAATGACAATCAATAGGTAGGTACTGTTAAGTAGTAGGGAGAGAGAATAATATATACCACCAGACTGGATCGAACCCGTGACCCCAATTAACGGGACCACTGCTATAAAGACTAAGCTAAAAGGGAAAATTTCCATAGTGCAAATTTAGCCAGAAAGTGACCTTATTGTTATATGGAGACTTAAAACCAAAATAACATTTTTCATTATTATTAGATATTGCCATTGCAAATGGTGAAAATAGTTTTCACAATGGGATGGCAAAAAGTATATAGCTAATATTCTATCTGATTGATCCCTGATCGACCAAAGGGGCATGCAGGTGAAAAGTGATCATATTACCTTAAAATTCAAAAATCCTTCTGTCACTTGCCAATTATGGGAGAATCAAGGCAGCACATGTACTCTAGATAGATGGTATTTAGTCACTAAATGATCTCTGGGGAAAGGTCAATGGTAACCACTAGATTGACCCCTAATGGTCTAGATAGAATCAATTAGAGGTAAAATTGAAAGGGGTAAATATTGAAACATATCATAGGCATACATGTCCAGTGATTTTTTTTAGGTACATTTGGGGTTGAATGAAGGTCCCTTTCCCTAGAGAAATTTTGCTGTATTTTCCAAATTTTATGTAAATATTTTCCCAAATAAAGAAAAACTCTTTAAAATATACATATTTCAAGGAAAATACTATGTAAATTTTTCCCAATTGAAAAGGTACAGGCCCCTGAAATTATTGAGTAAGACAATTACTGATGTCATCTGACTTATGTCCAGGGAATGTTGGGTAAGGGCTAAATATAGTCAATGTCATGTAAATACCGTATTCGACCTGATAAGCGCCCATGTCCCTTAAAGCACCCCTCCCTGTTTTCGAGGCCTATATTTCAATTGCCCAGGCATAAATAAAGACCAAAACTACACAAAAATGTATAGATTCCCAATACAATTTCGTCCTATTAGCACCTTTTCATTCTTTTCAATTTGTATACGCCCTGGGCGCTTATTGGGTCGAATACGATACTATTGTAGTGAGATTGTACTGGGTCGATCATCAGTGACCAGGAACCTCAATCAGTAGAGCCTGAGGCTGGTGTTTGAAGGTCCTGAGTTCAAGCCCTGTTGTGGCCAGGTACCTCAATCAGTAGAACCTGAGGCTGGTGTTTGAAGGTCCTGAGTTCAAGCCCTGTTGTGGCCAGGTACCTCAATCAGTAGAACCTGAGGCTGGTGTTTGAAGGTCCTGAGTTCAAGCCCTGTTGTGGCTGATACATTTTCTCCTATCTTATTGAAGGATCAGTGCACGCCTTAATACTCACAGTGGTATACAGGTCTTGTATGTCTGAAAGAGTGAAGACATTGAAAAGGAGGAAGGAATGTAGCGGGATTTGTCTGGTTCGATCATCAGTGACTATAGGTAGCTCAATTAGTATCTAGAGCATCTAGCTAGTGTTCAAAGGTCCTGGGTTCGAGCCCCTGTCTGGTTGCTTAATTTTCTTCTCTTCTGTTACACCATTACAGACAATGAATATAGATTTAAACCACCAACAATTCCAAACTTTGAATTATGAATACTGACAAATATTTAGTTTAAGGTAAATTTGCTGACAAAGGATTTAAATATGAATAATTTTATAAATTTCACGACTTCCTCATTTGTGAGATGAAATTTTTATAGGTAATCACCATTAAATTTGAGAAGAGTTAATATCCTTTTTTTTTTTTAACTAATATCAGCTGTGTGTTTGGTTTGGATTTGCTAGTTTAGATGACAAATGTGTCCTCTTGGATAACAAATGTGTCTTCAAAGAGGTCCGGTTTCACTATACGACCAATCAAACGGTCTAGCCATCACAAGTAGAAGTGATAAACCATGTTATCGTAGGGAGGAATTTTAAGCCCATTATATCACACTGCAGACGTCACTTGAAGATTTTCACAGACCACTTCAATGTTGTGTGGATGTAGCCACTATTTAGACGTTGCAATTTCATTCACATACTTTCGTGAACACTTCCATGTGAAAGATTAGCGTTACAGCGATCATAGCCTGTCAGATGTTTGCTCAGAGCTTTTCTGATTTAAAGGGCCGGCCATCCGAAATAAATCTGTATCCTTACTTATAGCGGAAACCTACAAGGCTAGACAATTTTGCCAGTAAATCTGGTGTAGTTAATCACAAGGGATTATCAAAACTGTGATATTATCACGTAAAGGGAGGTAAATGTGATTTCACTAAATCTTCAAGCTATCTTTTTAAGGAAGCAATCATTTATTTACTGTTTTAGAACAGAATATTTGAATAAGTCGATTATGCAGTTATGAAATACCTTAATCTTGTCGGATTTTATTGGTATATGCCTTAAGATTAAAATCTGATTCCACACTTTGGACCTAAATGTTTTCAATTGGTCAGAATTATACCAGCTTGTGAGAACAGTACACCTTGAGCTCCGGTAGACTTTATACTCCCAAGCATTCGCGTCATTCTCAACGTAATCGGTCTGTCTGAACAATATGTGATAAATGATTCGTCGTAAGATTTCTTACGCCATTGTAATTCTATGGCAAAAGAAATTTTAAGATTTTGTTTTTTTTTACCTATACATTTTGTATTAGATGGTTATCTTTTTTATATTGAATATTTTCATGCTTCTATCACCAATACAGAACTTTAATCCTCATTTATATATTTTAATTTACCATAATAATTCATCTAGCCAAAAAAGTTTGTGCCCTCCTAAGGACCTCTTTTAATCATGCAAAAAAGCAAACATTTTATATCAAGTTTTGTAATTCTTCTATATTTCATCCTTTTGGTACCTTTAAATTTTTTCAAAAAAAAGAAGCAAATATTTTAGATAGAGTTTTGTTACTCTTCTGTATTTCATCCTTTTGTACCAAAAGTAGTTAACTTTGAGATTTTAGCATCTCGTATAAAGCATTCAATGTAATTATGATCTTTACATTTTCCTGTAGGTAATTTATACATAAGTTACTGTATTTGTAACTGGTGATATTTGGCCTTTAGGTATAGAAATGGTTTTATAGCTAAAATTGTGTGACTTTGTATTTGTGATATTGAAGTTGGTTTGGCTCTGTGACCTTGACATTAACTGCTCATTTATGAAATCACAATTAAAAGACCTTTTAAGTTTTTAACATATGACCTTATAAATGCTAATACATGTATAATCTTGTAAGATATTAAAGAAAAGTTTGTGACATCACAAGTCATCTAACATTAGAGTCAGTTCTGGGACATAGATTATTTGACCTTGGCGTTAAAGAAATTGATATGACTGTGGAGACATTCTAACCTTGATTTAGCTCTTTGACCTTTAACACTTGTTTGACCTTTGGTTGTTTCTTTGACTTAAGGAAACTTTTCTGACTTCAGGAATTTTACCCTTGGATTTGATTCTATGGCATTAAAAATAGACTTTTACTTCCATTGTTTTATTTTTTAACTTTACGTTAGACTTAATGCATTGTGGTTTGGTCTCTTCAAAATTGGTTCTATGACCTTGGGAGGTAACTTTGAGTCTGGGTGGTACCTGTCCTGGGCGATCAACACCTTATTACATATGTACCTGAAAAGATTGAGGACAAATTTATCCAATGTATTATACAACAGAAATGCTCCAAAGTTTTTGTCCGTCTGGATGGTAAAATCTGTATCTGCATATTGTGTTATTGTCCAGTTCTCCATATATTGTTCTAAATGGTCGCCGCTCAAGTTTTATTTTCTCAGCCACCCACCTGTCTCGCGATAAGTCCAGGTGATTGTACAATTGAACGGCATCTTTTAGGGGGAAATATATGTCTTCTGTCCTTTAGGCTGAGTATCCATGAAATTTTTACGATTTTTCTCTTCTCTTTTCCCAGGAAGTTTTACGTAAACATCAAACCGAATAAGATGTGCTGGAAACCTTTGAAATGGTGATTTTTACAGATTCATCATTGTCTAATTTGAGATTCAAACTGCCGTTAACAGGAATCTAGGGATTTAGAGGAAGAATAGATGAGACGATATTGAAGGGGCAGGGCCGTTAATACACTGAAAGGTAGGTTATATTACCATATGGGTATGGTCCTCGACTTGTCACGAATGGCACATTACCTTCATTTATAGCCTGTTAAGTAGAAAATTATCAAACTTAGAAAAGTCTGACAAATATTTTATGATAACTGTTTTTATATGATCATGCAAGCGTCCAACTATTTCTAGTGATATAAGCATTCCTTCAAACAAGAGTAATTTCAAATTATGACTTTTATGCATCATTGAAGTTCATGGAACAGCAAATCCGATAAGGTGCGTGGTATCTTTATTGTTAATCGTCCTCGAGCCAATTCACTATCAAATTTCCCAATACCTATTGATGTTTTATAGGAAATGTCACTTCGCTACAAAATCTCTGTCAGATGCTTTCTTTCAATTATAAAACATTAGTAAAAAGTTTCCAATGAAGTTCAATGCAGAGCTGTGTAAGATCTAGCTTTAAGTGACAATAATAAGATTTCACTGTTGATTGTAAAATTTAAAGCGATTGTTTCTTTAACATTGAGATTTTTGCTAACTTTAAATGTCATCAGACTCATTCAAGTGTTTGGGTTTCTCTTTGAAGTTCATTTTTTTTTACTCCGATTAAATAATCTCTACAAGGTGTTTAAATAACATACTCTAATCTGAGATTTGCCTGTGTTTAGCTAATGAAGTCTTAATATGTTGTATCCACCATACATCAAACACTTTGAGGGATATTCGCCAAAAATGATCGACTGATTTGATTAAAGGACTTGATTTTTTAAATGGTGATTTAGCATAAAAATGAAATACACACTAAAATTATCGGTAATTTTGTTTATTTTTTTTTTTTATAATTTATTTTTTATTTCATTTTCATGTGCAATATACCACATAATAAATAGATTCTCGCATTCTTATTTACATCCAATATCCCTATCACGCTCATTCTCAAAACATCTTACTCATATCATCATCATCATCATCACCACATCATCAATCGTCACCATCATCACAACCAACATTGTTCCATGAGTTTCATCATCATCATCATCATCACAACCATACTCTATCTCATCTCATCATAACATCATCTTCATCATCAATATCATCATCACCACCATCATCTTTATCATCATCAACATAATTATAATCATCAACATCTTCATCTTCATCATCAGCATTCATCATCACATCGTCTTTATTATCTCATCATACTGTCAATTATCATACTTTCATCTTATATTAACCATTCAAGAACAATCACACTATTCCGTCCACACATAAAAAGACGCATACATAATCATATATTCT
>SAYR01034074.1:589484-676114 GCA_004382745.1 Argopecten irradians irradians
TCCCCCTCATCTCTACCTCCTCCCATCTCCTCTATTTCTCCCATCATCCCTCTACCTCTCCCCATCATACTTTCCTATCTCTCACCCATCATCTTTCCTTCCCCATCATCCATATCTTCCTCTCTGCCAAATCTCCTCTACGCTCTCCATACCTCTAGCCTTTCCGCATGATCTCTACCCCTCTCCCATCATCCTCTAATCCTCTCTCCCATCATTTCGACTCTACCCTCATCCCTCTCTTCGAATAATATCTTTACCTCTCCATTCATTCTCTATCCTCTTCTCATGCTCACGTAGTCTCTCTTCCCATCATCTATATCCTATCCTCCCATCATTCCTCTACTATTCTTTCAGAGCCCATTCACCTCTATTTCTCCCCATCATCCTCATGTAGTAACTTCTCCCATCATCGTTCTATCCTCATCCCCATCAATCCTCTTAACCCTCCTGCCTCATGCCCTCTATCTCTCTCGCCCCAACATCCTTATCCTCTCGCCGACTACCTCTACCTCGATCCCCGCTCATCTTAGTACACCACCTCTCCCATCAATCCTCTACTCCTCGTCCCCATCATCCTCTAGCTCCCCCACACATCTACCTCTCCCCATCATCCTCTAAACCTATCCTCTCATCCCATCATCTTAACCCTCTCGCCACTCATCCGCTACTACCTCTCCCATCATCCTCTACCTTCTCCCCATCAACCTCTTTCCTCTCCCTTCATCTCTAACCCCTCATAGACATATCCCCATCATCCTGATATCCATTTTATCCTTTCTCCATTCTTTACCTCTCCCACTCATCCTTTAAAGTCTCTCTCCACTTGCCTCTATCCTTCTCCCTTCATACCCTCCCCTACTCGCCTCATTTCTATCACTCCTCAATATCTCTACTCTCCCTTCATCATCCTACCCCCTCTCCTCAGATCTCTCTATCGCTCTCCCTCTCATCTCTACGCCCTCTCCCCATCATTTCTTCACTCTAATCATCCTCTACCGCCTCTAACCTCTCCCTTTATCCTCGTACTCTCTCCCCTCATCTCTCTAGCCCTCTCCTATTCCATTCCTCTATCTCTGCCCTCATACTCTCTACCCTCTCTAATCATTTCCTATCTTCACTCCCATCATTCCCTTATTCTCCCACTATCATCCTCTATACTTCCATCATCCTTACCCTCTCCTCTGGACCCCTTCAACTCTAACTACTCCCCATCATGCCTCCTACCTCTCGCCATCTTATCTATTCCTCTCCTCATCGTCTTACCTCGTTCCCTTCATCTCTGATCCTCTTCGCATCTACTATTACCCTCTACTTCATCCTCTACTCTCTCTCCCGCACATCATCTTTCTACCTCTCCCTTACAATCCTCTTACCCCTCTCTCATCATCACTCTACCCTCTTCCCATGCATTCCTCTATACCTCTTCCAACCAATCATCTCTTATATCCTTTCCAACAATCTTCCTCATACCATACTTCCCACTCCCCCCATACTTCTCCACTCCCTTATCATAGCTTCTACCTCCTCCATTCATCATTACCTCTCTTTTCGTTCTCGTCCTAAACCCTCTCACCTGCAATACATTCACGCTCTCCCATCATCGCTCTACGCTTTCCCTTCATCGTCTACCTCTCGATCCCATATCCTCTACCCACTTTTTCGCACATCATCCTCTTACCCTCTCCCTCATCCTCATAATATACCCTCTCCCATATCCTCTATCCACTGTCCATCATAATGTAACCTTTCCCATCATTTCCTTTACCTCATCCACCTCATCCCATAACCTACTTCCCTTCATCGCTACACTCTCTCCCAAATCACTACCTCTTCCTTCATCTGTCTAACTCTCCCAACATGCTCTAGACCCCTATCCATCACTCCTTTACCCCTCTCCCCTCATCCCATGCATCCTCTCACACTGTTCCCCATCATCATTAACCTATTCACCATCATCACTTTAACCTCTCCCCCTTCCTCCTCTACCACCTCTTCGTTCATCCCTCTAACCCTCTCCCCTATATACCTCTAACGTCTCCCCATATCCTCTATACCCTCTCCCTCTCCCCATACATCCTCATCCCCTGTACTCCATCATATCTAACCTTTCCGGTTTTTTCCCCCATCATCCTTTACCCTTCCCCTCAATCATACCTCTCCTTCATCGTCTACTATCTAATCCCCAACATCCACATTACTCTCTCCCATCATCCTCTATCCTCACCTCAATATTATCCTCTACCCTTCAATCAGTCCTCTACACTCTTCCCATGATGGGGAGAGGGTAGAGGATGATGGGGAGAGGGTAGAGGATGAAGGGGAGAGGGTAGAGGATGATGGGGAGAGGGTAGAGGATGATGGGGAGAGGGTAGAGGATGATGGGGAGAGGATAGAGGATGATGGGGAGAGGGAGATGGGAAGAGAGTTGATGGAAGGGGTAGAAGATGAATGGTGAAGGGTAGAGAATGGGGAGAGGCTTACCTTTTATCCTATATAGAGACAATAAAAATTATGAGGAAGTTATGAACTGTCCTACATTTTGTTCTTTTATGACACACAAGGTGTAAAAATGACATGAGACACGAGACGTGTCACCTTATCTTTGTGTCGTTACGAGTCCATCAGTAGGCAATCTAGCTGTCTTATAATATCAGAAAAGGAAAATGATGATGGAAATTTCAGAAGTAATTTGCAGCAGTTTGTCATTGTGTTTCCCTTGCCAAGAGACTTAGGAGGTGTTAAATACCAGATTGTCTGTAACCTCAGATTCTATGATTTATTGCACAATATTTCAAGAATGAAATTGTCTCGCAGATTTAATTAATATCTCTGAGTAACTGAGTAACAAGACTCATAGACGGGATATGCTAATTTGAATGCTGTAATTATATATATATAATTTGTATGAAATAACTGCCAAAATTCTTTGACATCTTCCATAAAAGATTTGTTAATCTAATTAACAAAAACCGTAAAATACAAACAAAACATCTAGGCTACATTGACCCATTTTTTGGTCCGGAAACAACTTTTTGGTGAAATATTCATTATGAAATAAATGTCTGGCTTTAATGAATGATTGTCTTGTACACGTAAATCATATGGCAAAGGCACTGGGGTCAGAGGTCAAGGTCAGGAGGATTTTGTATGCAGGAAGTCATAATTAGGTTGACAGACTTATGCTTTATAAATAGACACATATAACTTTATTTAGATACAATTCTTACTGGGATGTTTTCTTTTTACATTATTTTGGTGAACCTTATGAAGACATATTTCTTGGAAGGTTCTTGGTGATTTAGGAGTGTCATTGGCTTGAATTAAGACCTTAAATCAGAAAGGTGTGGCGAAAGATATGAATATTATACAAGAAGTAGTGTCAATTCTAATGAAAATGGTGATGACAAGTGTTCAAGTTATGAAGGTAATGATTCAATTAACAAAAATGTCCTTTAGGTTGTGCACAGAGCTAAGTGTCCATCACAGTTTGAATTTTTACACACTCATGTTTCCAACTATGCACAGATTGAACCAGATCAGAAATTCTCACAAAAGATCACAGATATGTGATGATAATGTATAGCAAATATGATGTGGGATTTCAATAACTGTAAAGTTAAAGGTCATAGTTAGTTGAACAGAAATGTAGTAAGTTAATTTCAAATGAAAAACGGTTAAACCTTGTAAATCTTAACCTTATAAGTCTGGACATTTTGGTTTGTGTGTACAGTAGAACCTTGTTAGTCTGGACACTTTGGTTTGTGTGTACAGTAGAACCTTGTTAGTCTGGACAATTTTATTTGTGTGCACAGTAGAACCTTGTCAGTCTGGACATTTTGGTTTGTGTGTACAGTAGAGCCTTGTTAGTCTGGACACTTTGGTTTGTTTGTACAGTAGAACCTTGTTAGTCTGGACACTTTGGTTTGTGTGCACAGTAGAACCTTGTTAGTCTGGGCACTTTGATTTATGTGTACAGTAGAACCTTGTTAGTCTGCACACTTTGGTTTGTGTGTACAGTAGAACCTTGTTTGTCTGGGCACTTTGGTTTGTGTGTACAGTAGAACCTTGTTAGTTTGGAAACATTCATTTGTGTGTACAGTAGAACCTTATAAGTCTGGACATTTTGGTTTGTGTGTACAGTAGAGCCTTGTTAGTCTGCACACTTTGGTTTGTGTGTACAGTAGAACCTTGTTTGTCTGGGCACTTTGGTTTGTGTGTACAGTAGAGCCTTGTTAGTCTGGACAATTTCATTTGTGTGTACAGTAGAATCTTGTCAGTCTGGACAATTTTATTTGTGTGTACAGTAGAACCTTGTCAGTCTGGACAATTTCATTTGTGTGTACAGTAGAACATTGTCAGCCTGGACAATTTTATTTGTGTGCACAGTAGAACCTTGTTAGTCTGGACAATTTCATTTGTGTGTACAGTAGAACCTTGTCAGTCTGGACAATTTCTTTTGTGTGCACAGTAGAACCTTGTCAGTCTGGATAATTTCATTTGTGTGCACAGTAGAACCTTGTCAGTCTGGACAATTTCATTTGTGTGCACAGTAGAACCTTGTCAATCTGGACAATTTCATTTGTGTGCACAGTAGAACCTTGTCAGTCTTGACAATTTCATTTGTGTGCACAGTAGTACCTTGTCAGTCTGGACAATTTCATTTGTGTGCACAGTAGAACCTTGTCAGTCTGGACAATTTCATTTGTGTGCACAGTAGAACCTTGTCAGTCTGGACAATTTCATTGTTGTGCACAGTAGAACCTTGTCAGTCTGAACAATTTCATTTGTGTGCACAGTAGAACCTTATCAGTCTGGACAATTTCATTTGTGTGTACAGTAGAACCTTGTCAGTCTGGACAATTTCATTTGTGTGCACAGTAGAACCTTGTCAGTTTGGACAATTTCATTTGTGTGTACAGTAGAACCTTGTCAGTCTGGACAATTTCATTTGTGTGCACAGTAGAACCTTGTTAGTCTGGACAATTTTATTTGTGTGCACAGTAGAACCTTGTCAGTCTGGACAATTTCATTTGTGTGCACAGTAGAACCTTGTCAGTCTGGACAATTTTATTTGTGTGCACAGTAGCGGCACCTTACAAGACTAATTTTGTTCTTAAATCACTCAAAGTACTCTTAACTAATTAACACGATTTTTATATATACCCCAAAAAAAAAATGTCTGATGGAATATCTAGAGATTTGCTCGTAATGGCAAGCTGTTTCTATTTTATACCTGTAATTATCTACCTGTGTTAAGCTCATTAGTGGAAATTCAGGTCAGTTGTGAAAAAAAGAGCATTGTAAGTGCCGTTGTAAATGATTGTGGGACCAAAGAATTACATCACAAAGGCAAAAGAAATTAGAATCGTTTAAGCGGTAACACTGGCTACGAAGAGCAAAACCATTTAAATTTGTGTAGGTAGTGTACAAGAGGTCGTAAATTTAATTTCCTGCTTGCATTCATAGACCGTTTAGTGAGTAGAAAATGAAGTCACCTCGACCTGTCGACAGCAATGGGCCATGATCTGAGGATATTTTTCGCCCTGGCAGGCTCTGATACGTGCTCCTTTGAGGTACTTAGAAATAATTCCACGTCATAACTGTCTTTTAACATAGAGCTAATTAGGGAATTAGCTTTGTCACCCCGAGTGTGGCAATACAAAAGACCTCTGTCTTTTAATATCTGTATTTTTTCTTCCTGGGGAGGTAGGTTGAGAGCTGTAAGGGTCAAATGTCACTTGCAATACATCAACTGTTGTCTTTAAGGAATGAAACGAATGAAATGGAAACATTTTTCATAGACCTGACATTTGATTTTGATTTCTAAATACATGTATTAAATTTGTCATTGGACATTTTAGGACTATTTTTCCTGCTGTTTTTTTTAGTTGATTAAGATCAATTATTATCTAAATTACATCCTAGAAACAGCTACCTAGACAATTATTAGTTTGATATAATTTTAATCAAATATTAATTGAAGGCAATATCAGGATTTTGATGATAGAGGAAAGACTGTAGTAAGTTGAGTATTAGGAGAAAAACCTCCAACATACATGTGGCCAGTATACCTGTAATATAGAAATAGTGACTATCATAAATATATATATCGTAAATATTTCGTAACTATAGTTAATCTGACACCACAGTGAAACTTAATGGTTAAAAGAATTAAACTGATACACCTTATTTAATGGTAAACACCTTCATTCTGCTCTGTCTACATCTCATGACCTGAGTTTGAAACACTCCTTTATACCTAAGGGTAGTTTGGATGTACTGACTGACAAATAGCTCAGTGGTTTTTCTCCTAGCTCTCTGGCTTTCTCCAGCACCTCTTCAAGCTGCAACATCCCTAAATTACCCTGACTGTTAACTGGAAATAAACCAAACCAAATCCAGACATGTTAACCCTAAAATTTTTTAGACTACTCTACCCAATCCCAGGACTACTTTATCAAATTTAATGTTTTTTTCTAATGCAAGATACCTTTATATATGTAGATCATTGTAAATTGCAACTGAGAAGCACAGGCCCTCTGAGCCTCTTGTATCTTAAAACTTTCCTGAGCAAAGCTGAAGGAAAAGAGAGTATGTATTTTATGAGACCCTGTGTAAATTAAACTTGATCTTCCACTGATAGGGAAAACGTGTTGGGTGTTACCTCCCTTTAGCTATTCCCAAAGCCCATGAATCATGCATCAGTCAGTGTACTTTATTGTGTACTCCAAGTCTCACCTTTCGTTATTACCCCTTTAACCATGACCCCACATGTGGAGCTGGTGGTCCATCAGACATGCTCGGGAAGGTGTCAAACTCCCGGGGTGACCAGACACCTGCGTCATAACTCCCCTCACTAATTACTTCGTAACAATTGCCGATTGATTACTCCACGTACTACTCTCATGCTGAAGTCATTTAACATGCTGTTACCAAATTAATCTGTCTTTTTGGCAGCTACTTGAATCTATACCGCTACCACTGTAAACTTAACGCTCAGAGTTCAATATGCTCATTTTAGAAATGGATAGAAAGGAAAAAAGAATAATTTATTTTTGCTATTTATCAAATTTTCTTGGCGGACTATTTTTTCTACACACCTGAAAGTGATCATTGATGAATGCATCTGTAGTAATACTACTTTATGACGTCTGCTCACCGCCTGAGAATGATGTGTATAACATTTAGGATCAGTTCAGAAAGGTAAATTAAATGTTGCAATTCTCAAGATCAATTAAAAGAGATATTTTAATGAATTTATTTAGTTTTTGAACACAGAAATAATTGGCTAAAGTGGTGTTTGTTCTACTAGTCATTTTCCTTATTAGAAATTTAACATGGCAACTGTGTCATAATCAGTTAAAACAAAATCGGCAAAAATGTTGGTTAGATTTTAGTAGCCACGTACTGTTTCAGCTGAGAGGTTCAGAGTAATGAGCAGGTGAAATATGACATGAAAGCTGTCAAAGTTTGTGGAGAATAAATTTACATTTTGAAAATAAATGCAAAGAATTTTTTCACACATTTGAAACTGAGAAAAAACCTTTTTATTTACCAGGGTGGGGGTAAAGACAAAGGATATAGATTATCTTCTTCTGCTTATTTTGTTTTTTGTTTACAGAAAAGGATGTCTCTTATTGTATGACTTACAGAGATGCAAGCCCATTTGGCCTCTTGTTTTTAGTTTACCAGTTAATATTTACTTTAAGTAAAGTTTTAATGGTGCAGCATGGATCATAAAGGTCATATTATAACTATAAAATATGTCAACATAAACAATAAATGTAAATAAACAGTAATATCAAAAACAGAATTTGAGAATTTCAAATTAATGTTGTTTTGTCACCGTATCTTAATTTGCAATATTGTCAATATTCAAGAATTTATACTCAGTCAGATGGTTTATTTACACTTTTAATTAAAATCACAAGATTAAATGCAGATACGACTTAACTTTGAGACTTCAATGAATTACATTTGTACAAAAAAATTCCAGAGAAATAATCAAACTGCAATTGTTAGAAATATCTTTTGTACGAAACTATGTTGATGATAAAGCAAATGGATTAAAATATTACTTCTCTCAAGTAATTAGAAAGCAAAATAAACAGTGGGAACATGAGTATTTGTGGTCAGTAATATTTCAGCTAAATCTGCATTCCAATCTTTCACAATAGGGCCATTAGCCAGGACAATGGAAAGTATACTCACAATTTGCTAAAATCATAATTTCAATATCAATTTAAGCTAGCTTTTTGAAGAAGAGATGTACGAATAAAGAGATATTGGGTATAGAGGTCCAACCCTCTTCTACATTAATCTTTAATTAGCCAGCCTCATTGAGAAATACCTTTCTGACTATTTGCTCAAGAAGAAAGGTATAGAAACAAATCACTTGACAAAGCTGAAGTATGAAAAGGCCGTAAAATGGCATTTTGTTGTTGAGTGGTGCTATTCGGCCTTTCCGTCTTAGCCGATAAAAGAAACATTGTTTACAATTGGCGGCCTACAAATTTCGTGTGATTAAAAAATACGTTAAACTGAAAAAGCTATAAGGAATCAGATTGGATCTGTTAACGTTCGTGAATACAACAGAAGTCCCCAATGAAAAGTGTTCCAAGATTAAAGAAAATGATTGAATGCTTATTTGCGACTTTAATGTCCCAAAACCTCAATAAGAGTCGACCTTGTCAATATCATCGTTACCCAATACGTGATATCTCACAGCTCTTTGTAACAATTAAAATGCCTGGTAATAACGACATGGATTAAGGGCTGAAAATGACCTATCATATTGATAAATATTTTTTATAAATTTCTGATAGGTGTTTACAAATTACTTTCATACAATTTGCGTATTCTATTCACTAAATTCCAAGTTGTATAAATGTATAAAGTATTGAGGATGGTATACTTCTAAGTTGCTTTAATCAACTTCTAATAAAAATTATATTTATCACCTGAGATATATGAATTCCAGATATGACATGAAAATATTTATTTATAATTGATGTTTCTGATTCACCCTGGCTTTGACATTTAAATCTGATATTTTGATTATATCATCTACTTCAAAAGATTTTTTTCTTTCAAAATAAAAAAAAAAGAAAAAATGAAAGAAAGAAAAAAGAAAGAAAGAAAAAAAAAGAAAGAAAGAAAGAAAAGAAAGAATTTTTTTTTTTTTAAATGGGCTCCGTGTCAATCATGTTAGTGTTACTGGAGTAAGTTCCAATTATAAATTAAGTGTTACAGTTTTCTTTCTTTTGATAAAAATACTTTTGTAAGAGTTTGTCTAGACAAAATATGCTGCCATTTATGAACATGAATGAAGCAGTTTTTCACACTTCAGAATTTTAATATATATGTACGCATCATTTTTCATCTCTAGTTTGGCTTAAACGGTGAAGGTATCAGTACATATATAGTGAACAAACGGTTTTTCATAATTTTGATTGAAGCCATATCCCTGTTCTAAAAAGAACATTTCAAATTTGTTCATCATTTTTAAAATTTCTATAAGGACTTTTATGATCTGGTCTTTGGGTCAAGGTGGATAAATTGCATAGCTTTTGAATTTTTAATTGGTAACAATTTAGAAAAAGTTGAATGATTGAGAGAAGGATATTGGCTTCGGCTTATCATACATTTCAATCACAAGAATAAATCTTAGCGCTGATAATCTCCTTTTAAATTTCTAGTAAGATTAAATTAAAAATGGAAAATCAAAATATAGCTGCCTCAGCATTTTATGTTAGCCGGTAAATAAACCTGGAAATAGATACTAGCTTATTATATACTGGATTCATCTAACCTGTCAGTCATCTGCAAATTTTCTCTGGAAAAACTCCTCCTAAACGACTACACCAATTTCACAGTTACTTTGGAAACCATTTAAAGATATACAGCAAGGCTTTATTATCGAAAAACTTGTCATGGTGAGGTCACTATAATACACAGATTAGTCTTTGGATCAATTTTGTTCCAACATGGTCAAATGATGAAACAAATTGGTGTCTATCATTTTATATAGAGGGTTCTGATCGGTCCAAATTTAGATGTTGTCCAATTAAGTTGGAAATTTGTAGCAGTTTTCTCAATAAGGGTATAATCAATATGGAAACTCGATTTTGTACAATAATGTTATACGTGTTAATCTTCCGATGGTTTGTTTTCATTTATCTAAGCAAAAACATTATACATGTACAAACTCTTTCCTTATTGATTATACCTTTACTGAGAAAACAGCAACAACTTTCTCTAAATTTGAAATGTGTCATAGGAATTTGGCATACTGGATTTTTAATACTTATACTATATCAGTCAGGTTGAATTTGCCATTGGTTTAGCCCTGTGATTTATCTATTGAAATTTCCTTTGAAAGACTACTTTTCTAGAATACCCAAAGGGTAATTGTTTAAATTATTCAAACTTAACATTTTTGTCAAAGGAAAAATAAGATAAGGATTACTGATGAAAATCAATGGATATATTTATCTTCCTGAAGTGTTCTCTGAATCTAGAAGGTTTTAAACTCTAAAACAATCTTTCAGAATCTCTAATGGAATTTAATTGTTGTTAATTAATAGAATACTTCAATGAAATGCTTGGAGGTATACATATATATAGCTAGCAGGGCCAAATATCTTTGAAAATAGGAAATTGTTTTAACAAATAAAATGGTCAACAAATAACAAATAAGGTTTTGATTTAAAACATGGATGCCGACGCAAAAAAACTGCAATGTAAGCTGCAATACTGAATGCAATGAGATTGGAATAGGACTCAGAAATTTCCGACATGAAATTATTCACTATATTTGGTAATGTCAAATTAACAGAAAGGGCTGTTTAGATATTATTTTTATAGCTACCCATCATGGGATTCGAACTCACAACCAGGAGGTGAAGAGCTTGTGGTCATATGTTAAATTGGGACATTTTAACCACTATCCTCCACTTAATTCAGCAAGTTTGGAAAACTCTTTTGAAATACAGATACAACTCAAGCCTTCAATTCTATCACATGTTTGAATCAATTCTGAGTTAAATTTTGTAAGATAAAGAAGAGATAAAATTGGGACTTGATAAAGCATTCAACACAGCCAATTTATTTGATTCAAGTGTGTTCAACCAAGTGAGTTTTCCTGCATAGTTAAACCTGTTAATAATCTAATGGCTGCATAAGTGACAAAGATAAGATGTTCTTTGTAGACAAGTGGTCACTATACACATGTTAGGTTGTGTTGAAATCGGAAAAAAAATTTGGCTGTAGACAAGTGGTCACTATACACAGGTTAGGTTGTGTTGGAATTCGGAAAAAAATATTTGCTGTAGACAAGTGGTCACTATACACAGGTTAGGTTGTGTTGGAATTCGGAAAAAAATATTCGCTGTAGACAAGTGGTCACTATACACAGGTTAGGTTGTGTTGAAATTGAGAAACAAATATTCGCTGTAGACAAGTGGTCACTATACACAGGTTAGGTTGTGTTGAAATTCAGAAAAAAATATTCGCTGTAGACAAGTGGTCACTATACACAGGTTAGATTGTGTTGAAATTGAGAGAAAAATATTCGCTGTAGACAAGTGGTCACTATACACAGGTTAGGTTGTGTTGAAATTGAGAGAAAAATATTCGCTGTAGACAAGTGGTCACTATAAACAGGTTAGATTGTGTTGAAATTCAGAAAAAAAATATTCGCTGTAGACAAGTGGTCACTATACACAGGTAAGGTTGTGTTAAAATTCGAAAAAATATTCGCTGTAGACAAGTGGTCTTTATACACAGGTTAGGTTGTGTTAAGAATCATACCATTTGTTGCTCTTAAAGAAAGTGGTTTGTTTGAACAAGTGGTCTTTATACAGAGGTTGTCAGGGAAGGCAAGCTTTATTCATATGTTATGCAGGGTAATAATACCATGCTATATGTCATAACGTACACTTTGATGTGTACATGTATGGAAGTGTTTGTGTAATCGTCAGTCTATCTTTGTACACTGTGAAAAATGTTTGAAAATTTAACATGAAATGAAATAGAAGATAACAGTATTTAACTGAGAAATTGGTCGATTGCTTCTCAGCTAAACATTATAACAACGCCTCCATACTTTTGTCTGAACAATTTCCTGTATAAATAGTTCTACTCTTCATATATATGCATATGTAATAATGTAATGTAAATTGTACTTTTGGACAGCTCTTATAGTCATAGAAAACCTGTTTTGACCTGTATTTCAAACAACAATTAAATACATTTGTTACTCATGACAATTAAGCATTATGGTGTCAAATAATTAAAACAATCAACGATGAAATGCAAAATTTAGAATTTATGAAACAAGGGACATCGCTTTATATAGCAATATAAACAATAGAGAAATATATATCTTTAACGTTATTCTCATATCTTTTGGGTTTATGAAGTCTGGTTTTTGTCTATAAATTCATAAACCCCATAAAAATTGAGATTAATGCGTATAATTTGATTTATATAACTCAATGAGGTGTTAATTAGGTATTGAGTTCCGTGCTTTTATTTAAAAAAAATGAAGTTGTAGTACATTTATATCTTAACCAATACATTTGTAGTTTAGTTTGACCAATGACTGTGCCGCTTTTAAAATTCCCCGTGAAAATGTTCTGTTTGTATTATGTTATAATC
Organism: Argopecten irradians irradians; assembly: GCA_004382745.1. Lineage (NCBI taxonomy): Eukaryota > Metazoa > Mollusca > Bivalvia > Pectinida > Pectinidae > Argopecten > Argopecten irradians. Next base: position 602,145 of record SAYR01034074.1, read on the forward strand.
TCGACGTACAATTCTTTTGGTCTATGAAAAAATAATCTAAAACTTCTAACTATTAGAAATAAGTGTAACATATGAAATTGCATTTTTTTTCAAGAAAAGGGAGATTAATTTTGCTTTTATTATAATTCCTCTGCAGTTATCTCCCTTGTGTGTAGCACAAACGACAGCTACTTACCACAGTGATTTTACAAGTGAAGGACTGACTGACATACATAAGATAAAAATTGTGACAATTCTTTTTGAATTAATTAGATACTATTGTATTGTGCTATTGTCACACTGAACATTAAATGCTTGAAATAAGCATTTCATCAAAAGGTGCTTATATACACCAAGGTGGTTAGACCCCAAGTTGTTGATCAGATTATCATCAGAATTCTAATTCTTAATTACCATATTTGACCCAATAAACACACAGAGTGTTTAGAACTGAACGAATGAAGGAGGCGATTAATAGAACAAAACTTGGACTAACTGTTCATAAAGTTATTGGACAAAGTATGCCATCAATATGTGAATCCATTTGAAAAAGACATTTTTTGGTTTGATTAGTTTAAGGTCCTATTAACAGCCAGGGTTATTTAAGGACGTGTCAGGTTTGTTGGTGGAGGTACCCGGAGAAAAACCACCAACCAGCGGTCAGTACCTGGCAACTGCCCCACATGGGATTCGAACTCGCGACCCAGAGGTTGAGGGCACGTGGTAATATGTCGGTACATCTTAACCACTTGGCCACCGCGACCCCTGAAAAAGACATAAACTTAAGAAACCTACACAGGTTTTCATATTTTCAATCTGCATTTAATTCAAGATGATGTAATTTGAGGCCTCAAAAAGGATGAGGGGCGATAATTGGGTCAAAAAATATGGTATATCCCTCTGGTTTTAATCTTCTATACAAAGGACTGATGTCCGGACAGTCTTGGACAAATTCATCAGTCACTGAGATATGTAGGTAGTTAAGATATACATCTTCAGGTTGAATTTTCTTCAAGGATCCCGTGATCTATATTTTCTTGAAGAAAAAAACCGAGGTGATTAAAGTGATTAAATTTTCAAATTTTCTTAATTTAATGCATATTTTGGATGACTACCATGGTAATTTAATTTTTTGATGTGTTTTTTATTTGTGTCCTTATTTCCATCCCTTTTATGTGGGTGTTCCTACCGATAACAAAATGTAAATGGAGTATTTATTTTAGTATAACTATAGCATTGTCTGCTAAACTACATGATCTTACGATGAATTTGACCTTGATTTTTTTTTACAAAGCTTCCATAAAAATCCAAACATGCACAATGCATGCATGTTACCAATAAAAGTTTAATCAATTTTAATCAAAGTCACTTACGATATCTAACATTTAGTTAGGTTTTTATTTGATATAAAGAAAGTCGGCAGCCATTTTTATGACTTAATGCTTTGCCCCGTTATACACCAGATTAACATCTCGATTCTGTTAAGTGTTTGAAGCGTCGTAGAAACAATGGTACATTTAACTCTTCACTGATCCAAACAAATCGTCTTGGGAGTCTTACTAATTTGATCACAATTTTTTTTTTCTGTATATTTTATTTTCATTTTTCTGTTGTTTTTTTTTTAACTTGTGGTTTCGCCATCAAATAAGTTAAAGAAGACCCCCAAAAGTGATGTTTATACCTCCATACATTCAATTTGATGGAAGTAAAATATACTTAACATGCAAGATCTGATATCATTTTAGTCTATAGCCTGTAGGTGGTTAACTATTAAACTATATTTGCAGTGCCACTCCCCTGTACCTATATGTTGGTAAAAGCTAAATTGTATAATGATTTCCAATATTATAACATTGGCAGTTAAAAAAAAATTAGACTCTGGCGTACTAATAATTTCATTAGAGTTCAAGAGGTCACACACAAAAAGACTGAATTTGCATCAGTTTGAGAATCCAATGAATGTTAAAATATTTTTAAATGATCAACATGAAAATACATTGAAATATGTGAAATGGATGGAAGCGTTATTTTTTTTGTACATCCTGTTTATCAGTGGTACTTATTCATCTACTGTAATTGTTTAGCTTGTTGTCCATGGCAACACACCACACAAAAAACAAAAATATTTAACCTTTATTATTTTCCATCGATTGAGAAACAATTAAGTTATACAACTTATGTAAATCACTCTCGATGGCCCGGATGCAAGTGGCCGAGGGGTCTTATTGTGGGAGGAAACAGAATTGCCTGGAGAAAACGCACTTGATTGGGTAGGTGATCCTTGAACTTTCCACGTCCGTGCCGGGATCACACGCCGGCCGGCTAGGTGAAAGGCGAGTGGCTTAACCTGAAATTGGTTGTTCAACCCTGTATTTCTTGCCAAATTATTGGCTGTTCCATCAAATGACATTTTCTCCATGCAGACATATAAGTTCTATTTTCATACTTTATTTGTATCTATTTTCTTTTTATGACTGGAATAACTAGTTAAAGGGGCATAACCAAGAAGCAAACTATGGCATAACTGTATTGTTCTACATTCCTTATGAAACATATAACATAAAATATTGACAATTTCCACGTCATTGTTTAGTATTTTAATTGATACCATTGTAAGTACAAATCGTTGATCAATACAATTCAGCAAGTACAATATGTACGCTGTACCCATATCCAAGCCAAAGTCAGGCACGTTAAACAAATGAACTACATAACCACTGAGGAGGTTATAAAATGATTTTTTAGGCAAGACGATTAACTTTATAAGGTAAACACACTACTGTCAGAGCGATTTGAGCAGTTCTAAACAAATGTTGCATTACTCTACATGCAAGGGACAGGGTTTGGCATACAAGATGTTCGACCACAATGTGTAATGGCGGACAGCAAGCAAGTTTGAACATTCCACACACATTTCACCACGATGGGCTTTTCTTGCATATCACAGTAAAACCGACTGATCTAATTTCCATTAGAGCTGGGTTTATTCCCATATATGTACAAATTTTAATGTTCGCTTAGACTGAATTGTCCCTTTAAATGTGAATATATATGCATTGATTGTCATATTTTTGACATGCATTGATGTGTAACATACATTGGGTTTTCTAGCATATATAAGTAAAAAAGAACCATGTCCATGTGATGGTTTCCATATACATAAAAAGAAAACACAACTATAAAACAGTTTTTTCCTCCCTAGTGCTTTCTCGGCTCATGCCGGTCTTCAGGGGTTTGAATTCTTTTATTTGTAAAACATGACGTCATAGTACAATGACGTCATAGTAAGATTACGTCATGACATGGTACATAAAGATATTGTGAATGGTTCTGGAAGAAACTAACAAAAACATGAGGACAAAATAAAAACTAATATGAAGTTCCTTTGTCACGATCTGAATTTAGCATAGGTTTCATAAGTTGAATGAAACATATTTCTTTATTTTCTCTTTTTAAAAGATCTGAATTAGACATTTGATATATTGGTAATTTATTGGTATATTGATAATAAAAAAGTTATCATTAGCACACATATGACAATGTTCGTTTACTGTTAAGTATCTGAGATGGTCTGTTTTGGTTTGTTGTCGGTGTAATGTAACTCTCTTTCTCAATTCCATTCCTGTCTGACCAATATAAAAATCTGAGCATTTGCTACAAATAAATGCGTATATGACATTTTTGGATGTACAATTCATATTAGTTTTAATTTTGAAATTAAAACCATTTTTGAATGTATAATTTTTACACTCTATAATGATATCACATGTTTTGCATCGCTTTTGCATACATTTAGTGACAGAAGTATCTTGAATTTTCGAATCAAATTTTGACGTACATAAAATACGTTTAAGGTTTTTAGGTTAATCTTACTATGACGTCATTGTACTATGACGTCATGTTTTACAAATAAAAGAATTCAAACCCCTGAAGACCGGCATGAGCCGAGAAAGCGCTAGGGAGGAAAAAACTGTTTTATAGTTGTGTTTTCTTTTTATGTATATATATATATATATATATACAATGTATCATGGTGCATATGTGCTAGTTTAAACACACACAATTGGATATGCTAGAACTACCAATGTATGTTACATACAAATGTATGTCAAAACTATGACAACCAATGCTTATTAGTAACCGTTTTGATTCTTGGAAAAGTTTGAGGGTATTACGTATTTGAATATCACTCACTTGCCTCCCTTTCAGGTCTCTAGGTTTTCATTGTGACGTCCTTATTTTATGAGTGAAATTCTCGTCATTTTCTTTGAAAAGTATGACGTTACCCTGTAGCCCATGACGTTACAATTAATACCTATACCTACAAGAGTAGATAACTCTGTAATATACAGAAACATTATAAGTATAGTGTGTTCAACTTCTGTACAAGGAAATTGGATTTATGGTCTGATTGAGTAGTATTGAGGACAAGCTGTTGACTTTAGATAGAGACTTCAGGTTTTTCTCTTGGTACTCCAGTTTTCCTCCTCCTTGTAATTCTCTAGGTATCTACATAATATCATGTCACTTGTTTCAGTAGTGTGGTTAAGATGTCACAACATATTTACCATTCATACCATGTGACCAGGGCAGTTGCCAGGTTACTAAGAATGTGTCTTGTATGTCCTCTGGCTTTCCTCCACCTCCTCTGTCTAATTTCCAGTTCTCTTCCACCAATGACGCTATAACTTTAACCTGAAGTTATAAACTGTTAAATTCCAACACCTGAAAATGTGAGAAAAATAAGCAAAGCGTTAGTTTGGGAGGAGTTAATACTCTCTGTTAGTCTTACAGACACTGACAACTGTAATCATCTTACCTGATTATAACACATTCTCACATTTAGTACATTTAAACAGATGTATTTAAAACAATCTTTAACTAATATGCTGGGGGACTTTATATAAAGATTGTGCTTTATATCAAAGAAAGTACAAATTAAATGGGCTGCGGTGCGCATGGGAGATGTCCAAACATATTACATGTACCATTAGCTCTCCACTTCTGGGTCGCGAGTTTGAACCCCATGTGGAACAGTTGCCAGGTTACACTGACTGCTGGTCGATGCTTTTTCTCTGGATACTCCGGCTTTCTTCCATCAATAAACTTGGCATGTCAATTACCATCTGAATGACTTTTTAGACCAAGCCTTCCATAAAACCTTTGGTAGCTATCGACTGTGACTCAATCATTTTGTGACCAAATTTTTTCTCATTTTCCTTTTTTAATTAAAATTGAATGACATACTCAAAAAACCTTGACTTTGATTAACAAATGATACCAAGGGCAGATAACTCTGAAATATGCTAGTATAGAGTATTTTTTGCTTTTAATAATCAATTCATCAATACAGAAATTACGTCTATTCTGAACAAACGTCATATAGATCAGTATAATCAGGTTTTATTTACCATTAAAAAAACATTTTTGTGTTATAAAATATGAGAAAAACCACAAACATAACTGAAGCTTATGTGTATTGTATTTTATTAAGATATAAAGTACTGGTGTATCATATATCCTATATATGAAGTCCCTTTTTGACATCTATCTCTCTACCTAAATGCTATCTAATTCTCTTGTTCTAAGTATTTATAATCTTGGATAATTTTCAGGGGAAATGTTGACACCAAATCATTATTACATTTATTGAATGTGAAGGTATAACAAATATTGAGGTATCATTGACTGCCCAGTGCCTTTGATGTCGACAGTTATCAAACCTTGATGATCCTTGAGGCCTGTGGAAGACCACTCATGACTGCTATTTAAGTTCGCTTGACAACAGGCACATTCGTAGCCAAGCTTTAGGACAAATAATCTGGAACGTCTCATGGCCCGAACACGATCTGTCTGCGAATGTTGACTGCAGACCCTATACGGCTGTCAAGTGGTCTTATCGATGGCTGCATGGTCGGACAAGTGTTTTGCCTCGCCATAATTAGACGTCGTTGAGCGTGATGAAAAGTTTGTGTATTGGACATTAAGTGTCTCTGCAGGTAAGAAGCATCGTTGATCTTTGACAAAGAGTCCACAAGTCAATTACTGTTACAACAGTTTTAATGCTTCTTGATAGATTCCAGCTTAGAAAGGAGGAAAAAATCTTTCACTTCTCAGGTAAAGGTTGTCTAGGAAGATCTGTTGTTCTATTGGGTGGAAACAAGGGGTCTGGAAAAATGTGGGAAAACCGATCATTTATGGTGACTAATTGGTTTTGTGGTTGACTTTATGCTTTATTGTCAAGCCAGGATGGGATGTGTTTGCTTGTCATTGGTGATTTGATACTTATTGCTTCTTTCGTGTGGTTAGGACTGAAAAAATCGCAGTTAACTTCCCCAATAAATGTATATATAGGTTAACGTATCAGGAATTTGTTCACACGTTTGTCGTCCAATTAGACTACTGGGACACAACGTTACAGGTTTTGTTAGGAGAGCTTGTTAATATTCTGTAAGTTTTTAATGCCAAGGACTTAAAGGAAGGAAAGACCTGATAAAATGACAATTTCGACAACTTTCCTTTGGCATTTACTAGTTTGTGATAACACTTCACACACTTACAAACAGAGTCAAAGTAAAAAAAATTGACTCAACTCTAAATTCAAAAGCACAAACCACAGCAAATATGACAATGACTGTAGAGCTCTTAGGTGTATTTGATATACATTATTGTATACACATATAAAAAGTTATAATAACTGGACCGTTCTCAGACACCAGCGATACAGCACAGCTTTTTCTAGGTAAATTGGGGACATTGGTATGCTTTTGTTAAAAGACAATAAACAAAGGGAAACAGAGTTGGTATAAAATTTGGCTCTGATCCCCTGTGGGGCAGGAGGGGCAGGGCCCTAAAGGGGAAATAAAGGTAAATCTTTTAAATCACTACTATTCAAAGAGTTCTGCATGGTTTGTAACCAAATTTGGCCAGAAACATCCTTTGGGAAGTGGAACAGAATTTGTATAAATTTTGGCTCTGACACCCAGGGGGCAGGAGGGACAGGTTTAAGTTTCATACAAACGCTGTTCCCCTTCCCTGAAGAATTTTTCTGGCCAAATTTGGTTTCAATCAATGCAGAACTCTATGACTAATAGCTATTTAAAGGATTTACCTTTATTCAGAATATTACTTGGTATTACAAATCAGGTGAGCGATACAGGGCCTGTGGGCCTCTTGTTTGTTCCTTTCAATAGCATGTTCCCTCTAATAGTTTTATTTCAATTATATCATCCTATTAGAAAAATAAATGTTTTAGATTATGGCAATCTTTATAATTATACATCTTTTTTTAATATCAAATGCACCGCATAATATTTTGCATGCTAGGGTCTGAGCAATGTATCGTGTTCTTTTCAAAGTATATTGATATTTTTCTTTTTTATTAAATTTCATTAAATTCATGGTCAAGTAAATTTCTGTGAACTTAGATATATCTGTAATTTAAGTCAAGACAGAATGATTATCATGATCATAAAGTAAGATGATATGTATAGCTTCTTGTATTAACTGTTAGAAATTGAGAAATGAGTATTTCTCCATGCAAATCCTGCATCAAAGAAGAGACCATGAAGTTTCTTCCCTGCAAAATTCAACATCTAAAACTGTACTTTGTGTATAAGATGAATTAATTTTGCTATCTTTCAAATATGTCTAGATTTCATTTTAAAAAATTACCTCAAAGTCTACCAGCTAGCTAATAATGCAGACAGAATGATTATTGATTATTTTGTGCCTCTTATTCATTCACTGTAAACAAAATTTATTTACATAAAATAGCCATCAAATGTTGAAAATTTTATGGTTTATTTTTGGTATATGGCATTTGAATTGAAGTAGCTGTTAATTGTCATATGTTTAGAAGTGAAGGTTTGATGTCACAATCTTGAAATGTTAAGTTTATTACAAAATTTTTATCACAGTTTATTTAAGAACTTTGTCGGGAAACTCATGTAGGAGGAAACCTTGTGCCCACTGTATCCAACTACATAGTGTGTGCCTATTTTTTTCTTTGTACTCTGGCTTTCCTGATCTGCCCCAAAAACCTCTTGCAAATGACTTCGTTAAATAAGGACAAATCTGTGAAAAGTATCAGAATCTATTCTTTGCAAATAATTAAAAAAAAAAGTTGATCTTTTTATTTTCTTATTTTCAATAAAAAATTTTAATGAGTTCTGGATTTTCATGATCCAATTTTTATTTTCTTATTTTCCATGTATCTATTAATTATAAGTTGTTGAATTTTATGATCCAATTATTGTTTTCTTATTTTCTATTTTTTATAAGTTCTTGATTTTCATATGTTTTTTTTAGTTTAGATTTTTTCAAAATAAAATTTGAACACAATTGTTAGTGGAATGTTCCCTACAATTGGGGAGAAGGGGGGGGGGAGGAATGCTCAAAGAAAGTTGAGGTAGAAAAATAGTTTAAAAGTGAGTAAAACAGAAATGTTTTATGTTTTTGTGTGGGCACTAAGGAACTAGGGTAGTGTTTCTCTTAGACATAAATGTCAGGTCAGAAGGAAAACCTCAGCTGATGAGTTGTCCGAACGGTCTCTAGTGAGTTCCCCTGGGATTCAGAAGTCCCCATTTGAAACAGACAATATTGATGTGTTAAAAGCAGGTTTGTCTTGTTAATTAAGGAAGATATTGGTTGTAGGGCAATGGTTTTTATACACACCAAAAGTACAACTTTTCAAAGTTGACATTTCAACCAAACGCCCACAAGAACTACGTGTACTGTTTAATGATTGGCTCACCGCTTTTTTACAATCCATGTTAGATCCAGTCAGAATTATTCCTAAAACCAATCGCGCATAATATGGTACATGATTATTTGGCCGGTGTCTTATAAAATTTTGATCCCCATATAATATTTAACGGGGTCAATATTAAATTTTTCAAAATTTTGTTGAACATCAATTTATGGAAAGGGTTTTGGTTTTAGAATTAGACCATGAATACCATATATAGAAAATTAATTTCCTGTAATATTGATGTATTACACGTGAATCACGATGTATTACATGTGAATCACAATGTATTACACGTGAATCACGATGTATTACATGTGAATCACAATGTATTACATGTAAATCACAATTTTTTCACGTGAATCACGATGTAATAATTGCCCCTCAAAAGACTATAGTTAAAGCATTTTTGCTATTGAAGATGCATCTGGTGTGTAATTACATTCATATCTATTGTTATTCCAATGTATATCAAGCAAATATTTTTATTCAATTTCACATAAAAGTAAGAATGATTGATGTTTTAGTTGTGGAATGCCTTTTTAAATTAAATGTAGAAAAATTATAATCATTTGTTTCAATACAGGAAGACGTCCATGTTTTAATTTCTCAATCTGAAGCTGATGCTTGACATATCTTTATGTTCCTGCTGACTTCAGCAGAATTTTAATGTCAGCCGTGTTGTGAACGAAGCACTGCGACATATAAAGTAAATTGAATTAGCTGGCTTCATTAAATGCCATACAAACACTGATAATGAACAATCTCCCACGTACAGGAGCTAATTAAATGGAACAACAAATTTATTTCCATGGATTTAGTCTTAGATAATATTTGATACAAATTTTAAAGATATCATGACTCAGTCGAAAACCCAACTTAATGGTTTACGTAAATTTTCCTTTTATAGGGTGTGCAAGTCATTGAACTCATCTGATTATGAATTTCAGCTTCCTTTAGCTGAGATATGACGATCAGGGTCATATTCAAATGACCTGAGGTCAGTTGATCGGAGGGTGGCTAAGAGTTTTGGGAATGGTTCCATCTATCAAAATATCAGGTGCTGAAATAATAATATATTGTAAGGAAGGGTGTAAAAGTGGTATACATTTGTCATTTACCGTGAACAACAGCATGATTGACTTATAATATAGTAATGGACATGTTGGATCTTAAGCTTTTCATGAGATATATTTTTTATACCCTGTCGCTGTTTGGTGGGACATTTTGCTTAGTAATGAATGGTCGCTAAAATTTGATCTGCAAAAAATTGAGAAATAGATGAGTTCTATATACTTCTATAGCAAAATTTAAAAACCACTGAATTCTTTTTTTTTGGTTTTTTTTTTATTATTTGTAGTCCAATCATGAAAATTTTGTCCCACAAAATATGCCATAATATGCCATTTCAAGAGATTGAGTATATAGCAATTATATTTGTTTGATTAGTCAATTATTGCTTAGGACTATAGTAATTACATCTAGTGCCATTTGGCCAGAAATATCATTGGAGGAAGGGGAACAGAGCTTGTCTAAGTTTTTGCTCTGACCCCCCGAAAGGATGGCTTCCTCTTTTTACATGGTCTTATGTGTGGTGCTTGTGTGCTTTGGGAGACTGTGGTTTGTGTGCTTTGGGAGACTGTGGTTTGTGTCCTTTTGGAGACTGGTTAGTGTGCTTTGGGAGACTGTGGTTTGTGTCCTTTTGAAGACTGGTTTGTGTGTTTTGGGAGACTGTGGTTTGTGTGATTTGGGAGACTGTGGTTTGTGTGATTTGGGAGACTGTGGTTTGTGTACTTTGGGAGACTGTGGTTTGTGTGTTTTGGGAGACTGTGGTTTGTGTACTTTGGGAGACTGTGGTTTGTGTACTTTGGGAGACTGTGGTTTGTGTACTTTGGGAGACTGTGGTTTGTGTACTTTGGGAGACTGTGGTTTGTGTACTTTGGGAGACTGTGGTTTGTGTACTTTGGGAGACTGTGGTTTGTGTACTTTGGGAGACTGTGGTTTGTGTACTTTGGGAGACTGTGGTTTGTGTACTTTGGGAGACTGTGGTTTGTGTACTTTGGGAGACTGTGGTTTGTGTACTTTGGGAGACTGTGGTTTGTGTACTTTGGGAGACTGTGGTTTGTGTACTTTGGGAGACTGTGGTTTGTGTACTTTGGGAGACTGTGGTTTGTGTACTTTGGGAGACTGTGGTTTGTGTACTTTGGGAGACTGTGGTTTGTGTACTTTGGGAGACTGTGGTTTGTGTACTTTGGGAGACTGTGGTTTGTGTACTTTGGGAGACTGTGGTTTGTGTACTTTGGGAGACTGTGGTTTGTGTACTTTGGGAGACTGTGGTTTGTGTACTTTGGGAGACTGTGGTTTGTGTACTTTGGGAGACTGTGGTTTGTGTACTTTGGGAGACTGTGGTTTGTGTACTTTGGGAGACTGTGGTTTGTGTACTTTGGGAGACTGTGGTTTGTGTACTTTGGGAGACTGTGGTTTGTGTACTTTGGGAGACTGTGGTTTGTATACTTTGGGAGACTGTGGTTTGTGTACTTTGGGAGACTGTGGTTTGTGTACTTTGGGAGACTGTGGTTTGTGTACTTTGGGAGACTGTGGTTTGTGTACTTTGGGAGACTGTGGTTTGTGTACTTTGGGAGACTGTGGTTTGTGTACTTTGGGAGACTGTGGTTTGTGTACTTTGGGAGACTGTGGTTTGTGTACTTTGGGAGACTGTGGTTTGTGTACTTTGGGAGACTGTGGTTTGTGTACTTTGGGAGACTGTGGTTTGTGTACTTTGGGAGACTGTGGTTTGTGTACTTTGGGAGACTGTGGTTTGTGTACTTTGGGAGACTGTGGTTTGTGTACTTTGGGAGACTGTGGTTTGTGTACTTTGGGAGACTGTGGTTTGTGTACTTTGGGAGACTGTGGTTTGTGTACTTTGGGAGACTGTGGATTGTGTGCTTTGGGAGACTGTGGTTTGTGTACTTTGGGAGACTGTGGTTTGTGTACTTTGGGAGACTGTGGTTTGTGTACTTAGGGAGACTGTGGTTTGTGTACTTTGGGAGACTGTGGTTTGTGTACTGTGTACTTTGGGAGACTGTGGTTTGTGTGCTTTGGGAGACTGTGGTTTGTGTGCTTTGGGAGACTGTGGTTTGTGTGCTTTGGGAGACTGTGGTTTGTGTGCTTTGGGAGAATGTGGTTTGTGTACTTTGGGAGACTGTGGTTTGTGTGCCTTGCAATTGGAAGACTGTGGTTTGTGTACTTTAGGAGACTGTGGTTTGTGTACTGTGTGTTTTGGGAGACTGTGGTGTGTGTACTCTGGGAGACTGTGGTTTGTGTACTGTGTGCTTTGGGAGACTGTGGTTTGTGTACTGTGTGCTTTGGGAGACTGTGGTGTGTCTTCTTTGGGAGACTGTGGTTTGTGTGCTTTGGGAGACTGTGGCTTGTGTACTTTGGGAGACTGTAGTTTGTGTGTTTTTGGAGACTGTGGTTTGTGTATTTTGGGAGACTGGTTTGTGTCCTTTGGGAGACTGTGGTTTGTGTACTTTGGGAGACTGTGTTTTGTGTACTTTGGGAGACTGTGGTTTGTGTACTGTGTGCTTTGGGAGACTGTGGTTTGTTCAATTGTCTCCTTGTGATTGTGGAAATGCACATTTAATCATGCTTTCCTCCTAAAGCATACTTGTAGCTGAAGTCACTAAACAACACATCCAGTTACGTTGACAACTACATTAATTGATCAATAGCATTGTGATCAGCCAAATTCTAAATATGACTTCCGGCAGTAATCAGAGATTGAGATTTGATGTCCTTCCCATGTTATCGTCAGTGATGATAGACAAACGCCCATGCTCCACCGTTTCGCTCAACCATGACATCATGTGGTCTGCCTGTTGTCCAGACATACAGGCAGTCTTTACCAAAAACTACTGGACCAGTTACCGAAGTGATCTATTCTAGGAAATGAAAAATTTCCCATTTAATTAACTTGTGTATGCTTCTGGTAACATGCCACTCATTAAAATATTTGGTCCATACATGACCATATCATCCTTAGAGCAAATTCTCCCAGAATTGAACGATTCCTGATAACCCTGTCCTGCTATAAGAAGAGCAATGATATGTGACCAGTAATTTTTTTTTAGCTCACCTGGCTTAAAGGGCCAGTGAACTTTTGTCATGGTGCAGTGTCTTTTGTTCCACCATCATCAACATTTCCTTAAATTACTACTAGTCATAGAGGTCTGCATGGATTATGATCAAGGGCCAAAAACATCCTTTGTAATGAATCTTGGCTCTATAACCCCCTGGAGCAGGAGGAGGAGCAGGGCCCAATAGGTGCAAATGGTTAATTCTTTAAATTGCTACGAGTCATAGAGTTTTCCATGGACTGGATCCAAATATGGTCTGAAACATCCTTGGGGGAAGGGGAACAGGGTTTGTATGAATCTTGGCTCTGACCCCCATGGGCAGGAGGGATATAAATAATGAAATGTTGCAATCACAAGATATAAACACAAAACAGTATATTGAGTGATGAAATCCTTTAGTATAGAGACAATGTAGTGTATAATGTTTCTTTGTCTTGTCCAATTATATTATTCCGTTTGACTTTTGAAGAATGATACACAAATATCTTTTTTAATTACAAAAAAATAATTATTTCAGTTTAATTTTCATATTAAAACAGCAACTTGATTATACAAGATCATTTTATTTTTTCAACTGAAAAAATTGTACATTGTAAGTACATGTGTAAAAAGAAATAATTTGGTATAGTATCAGTTAGGTTGTTTACCGTACATTATCCATATAGCTTTAGATAACTGTCATAATGATCGAATCCTTATCTTTAAATCATTTTTAAAGCTCACCTAATTAGATGTCAAATGAAGTATATGTATAATTCATTTTAAATCCACAACGGCATAACTGAGGTATAAAGTAGACACATCTATCATATGTTTTCACTGACTGTCGATTGTGTTCTAAATGGGTTACTCAATACCAATTCTGTTTTTCTGTTGTTTTATTTTTTGACAATTAAGGATGTTATGATTCAAGGATTATACTGACAGGAAAGCCATTGTTTTTATTTAATTTTATTTAATAATTTCATGGTTGTTCTTACATTAATAATCAATCTCCAGGTGATTTGTCAGAGGACACTACACAATCTAAACATTGTGTTTTATTTTCTATTTTGACATCAATATGATCACATGCCTGACACATAATTAGCAGGTGATGTAATGGGTGTCAAACTTTATATGACAAATGTTATCTACAAATTAGCTGGAGATGTTAAAAATATGACTTATAACTAACGTTTAACCTCGGAGATTATGTATTAATAACTGTAGCTCAGAGATTCAAAATGTTGGTCAGGTAATGGAGGGTAGTAGTTGAGAGGTGGTCAGGTAATGGAGGGTAGTAGTTGACAGGTGGTCAGGTTATGGAGGGTAGTAGTTGAGAGGTGGTCGGGTTATGGAGGGTAGAAGTTGAGAGATGGTCAGGTTATGGAGGGTAGTAGTTGACAGGTGGTCAGGTTATGGAGGATTGTTGTGAGAAGTGGTCGTGTAATGGAGGGTAGTAGTTGACAGGTGGTCAGGTTATGGAGGGTAGTAGTTTAGAGGTGGTCAGGTTATGGAGGGTAGTAGTTGGTCGAGTTGCGGAGGTTGGTCATTGAGAGGGGGTCTGGGGTTTTGAGCTCACCTGGCCCGAAGGTTATGGAGGCAAGAGGGATGGGACCCAATAGGGGAAATAGAGGTAAATCCTTTAAATCGCTACTACTCATAGAGTTCAACATAGATTGTAACTAAATTTGGCCAGAAACATCCTTGGGGGAAAGGGAACAGAGTTTTGTATAAATTTTGGCTCTGACCCCCCTGGATCAGAAAGAGTGGAGTCCTACAATGTATAGGGTCGGACAATGTATAGAGAAATAAGAAGTTTAAATGCCTTCAGAAAAGAAACAATCATCCTGTATTTAGAACATTACTTGGCATTACAAAGCATGTGAGCGATACCAGGCCCTCTGGGCCTCTTGTTAAATATCCAAGATAATGAAATTTTTAAAATCTTAAATCATAGCCATGAAATATTACCACAATTTAGACACAGTCTAGAAAGACACGATTCAGTATGTTTGAAATTCATGTCATGGCCATGAATATCTTTAGTAATTAGTAAAGTTTATGTATTTCAAAGTCATGAATAACTCATTACTGGAAATGAATTAAAAATGAAAAAAAAAATGCAATGAAAATATCAGTCATGCGAAATCCGAAAGTAAAAAAATTCATTTCTTCTTTTTGAATTATCTAAGGATCATCAATCATAAAGTTATTCATATTTTTAAACTTCAAAAGTTTTAGATTAAGAAATCATGAATGATTTTTAATACTGAAGGGAACAAACAGTAACTTTTAAAATATTAAGCATCTTCCTGCTAATAAGTTTGAAGTCACAGGAATTGTCACATGACCTCATGATTGAGTCACATGACTTCTACATATATTTCCCTCCAAAACAGTTAAAATCCAAAATGACAGTTGCGTGACTGCTAGAGTGTGGAAGAGTAAACATTGTTCATCTTAAAATGGAAGTTTTGGCAAATAAGTGAAAGGGCTATCTCGATGAACATGGACTTTCATGGACAAGGATCACTAGACATTTATGCATCCAGGTAGATCAACATGATTTGGCTTGTAGTTGCCAAGCAACTACCAACGTTAATGCACTACTCACTTGATACCCTTGGGAGTTTTCTGAGTGACAGGAGATCAAATGTGAATTGCATAATACATTACGTCTTTTTAATAGATGGTATAAATATTTGGTGGTCGAAATTTTGGTAATCTACATATGGACCGACCAATCTACATATGGACCGGCCAATCTACATATGAACCCGCCAATCTACATATATGTGACCCGCCAATCTTCATATGGACCTGCCAATTTGCCAACACAAAGCCCCGCTAACATTACCCACTATACAGTTAACATTAGTTGCAAAACCTGTGATAATTTATAAGCAGGTAAGAAAAATAGACTTCCTTCAAACAAAATTCAACTGTGATTAGCGTAATTAACTGATCGCCAGGTAGTATATGCATATAGCCATGCCTCATGCTCGCAAAGCACACATATACCTATTCAATGTCGCAGCAAACATTGTAGCATACAACATACAAAATGCAAAGTCACTTTGATTTTGAAAACCAAGGATGTTGTCATAAAGACACTTAACACATGATCCTGTTTTTGCATTCATTTTATCAACTGTAATTGTTCCGATATTTTCTCCTATTAAATAACCTCCTTATAATGTTATATTTCCAAAAATATATGGTTGAGCAATTAATACATCTAACAACTTCTGGCCTTTTCTCTCAGATCTGCAGCGTTGGAATATGAAGGTAGAGGTTGGGGTGAGGTGGTGTTTGGGGGTTGGGAGGGGTGTGATGGCAAAAACGTCTTCCTAATACCTACTACCATGCACATCTCTCTCTCTTCTTCACCACAATCTTGATGCCTACTCAGTTGTCAGTGTCGTGTGTGGGTGTTATGGGGGGCGTTGAAGAGAAGATGGCTGTCAGGGGGAGGTGGGACATCCATGATGACATCTAATGGCTGACCTCGTCTTTTATACCTCACACCTGGGACTGTTAGTCACAGAATTACAGATGTGGTGTGGCCTTCACCTTCACAGAAGTGTCAGTGTGACGATCTCCTCGTCCGCCAAAAGTCTGTGTGTACTAATGTTGCTCCTAAGGCCTTTTTACCTTTTCAATACAAACATTCTGTAATACATTGACATGTCTTGGTTAACCAGTAATGATACAGGAGCCTGGAGGAAAGGGGAAATGTCTTCAAATGCTAACATCATTTTTTTTTTTCATTTGTTTGCTCCTGCCAAAAAATAGTGATGGAGGGGAGTACAATATAATGCTACTATTCATCCTGATCTGTCCTGTTCCCATATTCCTCCACTTTAGAGTGTGGAGACATTTCTTTAATACAAAAACTGCTTTTGTTTTCTTTCTTGTCGTTGCCCCTGATGCAATTTTATCATATTCTGTCAAAGTGAGATTAATTTAATTTAACATGCGTAATATTCATAGGTTTACTGAGTATGTGTCTCTTTTTTCTGCAGTTCAGATATGCATGGGAATTGATGCTGCCCATCTCATTTTAGACCTCATGCTGCAAAAGATACAATGTAGTACAATGTTATACATTGTCGCAATTCAAAACCATGCTGGCATCTGATGACGTCAGGATGACGTCAGTTTACAGTCCCATGTTGTACTTGCACTAGTTCACACAATGTTATTACATATGTTTTCAATTATATACTTGGATATTTAAGATTTTCTCACGGAATACTTTTAAAAACAACATTCATCAATGCTATGTGTGATATGAAAATGATAAAGATCACGTCAGAATATAACTTTCTCTAGTTTTTTTTCCCGCTTTCATTATAGTTACTCTAGCTATAATGCATTGTACACAAAGAGGAGTTCCAAAACTTAGGATAGCATTATATATTAACCCCCTCCCCGTACAGAGCCCCACCTTTTTCCTGGAGCAGTTGTAAAAATGTCTATGAAATAGTAGATTTTGTGTCATAGTTTGGTAACCTGCTGACAATTTCTTTATTTACTAAAAAACTGTTGCGAATTGAAATTACTCTCACATACAGACACCTATTATTTGTTATAACGACCAGATATCATACAAAACGTTTGAAGTGTAATATACAGGAAAGGGGTGAGCCAAGAGGATTTAGCCAAGAGTGTTAATGTAGCACATATATGACGTCATGTGACTACCGAAATAAACTTTATAACCAAATTTAATTGCAGGCTATTCCCAACCTTTTGATAAATTGGTTTATGATTAAATCTATATAATCTCATTCATTGAGATGAGTTAATTTTCAGAATTTCATTTTTGTGGTACAGCATTAAACTACCATGCATATAAGCAGCCATGACCTTTGAGTCAACATGACCTCTGAATCAGGGTCAATGACTGTGTCTTTAAATAGGCTAAGGTCATAAAAGTTTTCTTCACAAAATGCAAAAAATATTGAATTTGGAACCATATTTAACATTTGGCCAAACGATATGAAACCATTTGTCCTTGACATTCAATTAGAAAGTCGTAGGTTACCCTAACATGTTTGCTGTATTTCAACGGTCAGTTTCATGGTTGACACTCCTTTGTTCTTGACCTTCAATTAGAAGGTCATATGAAACCCTTACAGCTAGGTTTTCTGTATTTGAATGGTCAGTTTCTTGGTCATGTTAACACTTATGACACGCTTAGTGACCTACCCCCAGAACCACTTACTGTTTGGCTGTCGTCCACAAACCTCGTCCAAAGAAAAACAACTTCTCCTAAACTATTGAACAATTTTAATTAATTTTTACAGTAAAATTTGGGACCATGTGTAGATGTGCAGTAAGACTTTCTTTTAAAAACATCAGTTGCTATGGTAACCAGGTCACTCACTGTACACAGATTTTGCAAAATGGTCATGAAATAAATCATTATAGTGAGGCCTTGGATCGACTTGGTTCAATATTAGTCAAGAGATGTAACATATATGGATGCCTATTATTTCATATAACACAATGGTCACTATGGATCTATACAAACAGTCTCACTGAGGCTTCTGATTTGTCCAAATTTACATATAATTTGATTAAGCCGAAAATTGCTAGCATATTCGACCCAATAAGCGCCTTTGCAGGGCTTTTAAAAAATGAAAAGGTGCTAGATAAGACGAAATTATTGCAAACCTATACAGTTTTGATCGCTTTGGTCTTATGCCTGGACAA
Source organism: Argopecten irradians irradians (assembly GCA_004382745.1). Lineage (NCBI taxonomy): Eukaryota > Metazoa > Mollusca > Bivalvia > Pectinida > Pectinidae > Argopecten > Argopecten irradians. The sequence goes on from SAYR01034074.1 coordinate 620,715, forward strand.
TTGAAATGTGGCCTCAAAAAGAGGAGGGAGGCATATAGGGACATGGGCGCTTATTGGGTCGAATATGATATACAGAATTTTTAATGGATGCTAAACACAATGGTTATAGTTTTGGAACATCAGATGTCATTTGGTTGTCATTGTTACCAAATTAAACGTCAAAACTAACAGTACCTAAATTTGTATATGAATCAGTGGTTAAAGCATTAATCTGCGGTCCTATTCTCAAAAATGACGTGTTATTTGGTTGCCATGGTCCACATGTGGGGTAGTGGGGTATCAGTTAGCCATTAGCTAGTGAGTTCTAGTTTGAACTGTATAGTCGACACACTTGTTAACGCTTCATTAATTCATTTAAATGGTAATTAAGTAATTGATCTACGATTTTCAATAGGTAAGAAACAAACATCACAACAAAGTTGATAATTTCTAATGAATAATATCTTAATGAAACTAAATATGAAAGATAACTATAAATTTTGCCATTCCCGACACTTTAGAATTATGTTACGTTTGACATACATTTTGTTATTATTCTGTAAAAAAGTAACAGATAAAGCTGATTTTTTATGCAACCTTTCATCACTTTAACACATCTGGTGGGAACTCATGATTCACAGTTTAAGAAGATTTACTGGATTTTGTTAAACCTACCTGGTACATGCTGTCACTCTACGTAATAATGTCATTTGTTGTCGTTAAATTTGAAACAAATTAATCAGAGATATTGTAAAGGAGTATAGCCAGACCTCTTGAACTGTTAATCAATTTGTTTTCAAAACCTGGCAAATGACGTACCTCATTTAGTTATCAATATCAAAAGTTTAGTGATCGATGCTTATAGTGAGAGCTAATGAGTGAAAGTTGATCTTAAATCATATTTGTTTTATCAATATATCTAATAGACGAATACAAATCACCTGTTCTACAATGACGCACATAAAATCTATAAAATCTATAAGAAGAGATATATAATTTTCAGCCATATTTGACAAGGTTATCCCACCGTTGTCAAGGATAAGATAGGTCTGTCTTTTATTGGGAAATTAAAACTTGCACATACTAAATAACCATGCAACTTCAACAAATACATCCATGGAGTGCCTTTTGTCGATGATGTCATCAGTGTTAATGCAGTACAAAGTCCCTGTGATGATGGTGCTAAGGAAACTAGTGAATTTTCACTTTTTTACGCTAAAGTTATACGGTAATGAAAGAAAAAATCAATCAAATTGGTGTTTGTATAAGCTGGTGGTCAGGAAACTTCATCCCTTATGAAAGATACTATACGTAACCCTTGGCAAGCCTCAGATTGACCTGCAGGCAAAATCTTTCACTGAAATATGAAATTAAATTATTCATAAAAACATACTGTATTCAACCCAATAAGCGCCCAGGGGTTTAGAAAATTGAAAAAATGAAAAGGTACTTCATAAGACAATATTGTTGCAAGCATATACAATTTTGATAGATTTAGTCTTATATGGCCATGCAATTGATATGAGGCCTCAAAGAGGGAGGGGCTCTTATAGAGACATGGGTGCTAATTGGGTCAAATACAGTATCTACATATGGTAATGATGTACGAAAGGAAGAGGAGCAATCGTAACGACTCGAGCAGCTTATCCACCTGATGATACCATTTGTATGTTAAGGTTTAAACCCTTTATAAAATACTGTAAGCCAATTGAATAGATTATTTATAGCATTTATATTTACCGTAAAAAAACATGTGTAAAATGCGAGTATAGGAATTTTCAAATTTTCAATCCGTGAATATTAATCTTTGCATATATTTTTTGAATTGAAACCGTGAAAAAAAAGTTTACAGTATATAGTGTGTCCATAAATATCAGCACACAAACAAGCATGCAATTTTCTTGTGTCTCCCTGAAGATTCTCTTCTGTCATTTTAACCAGAGTTATTGCCCTTTATTTGTCTTATGGAGTGAGTATATGGTCGATTGAAGAATTAACATAAATCAACACAATTTTTTATATGAAATAATGAAATCAGCATAAGAATTGTGTTTATTCCATATTCTATGATATTGGACCTAAGAAAATAAACAAGTATTGAAAATTGTATTTTGTCTAGACCAAACTGTAGATTTTTTGTATGCTTGATGGTCAGGAGACAACATTTATTTCATTACATGCACTAGATCACTTACCATATTCTACCAAATTAGTGCTCCTGTCCCTATAGAGTAAGTGCCCTTACGCCATTTTTACGTTGACTTAAATACAGCTGACACTAAGAAAACTGTGTAGGTTTTTCTTTTGATTTCGTTTGTAAAATGATTAAAGGCTTATTCTGTGTAATAATTTTGTGAAAGTTTAGCAGTATGCTATATATGCAATATATCACCTACTGGACTTTGGTAGAAACAATGGTAGATTGAGTGATTGTCTTACCTGTAACCAAGAAACATTATTTTCATATATGCGACTGTAAAAATCTACTAACCATCTGTTAATGTCCAGCTTACCTGTCAATATAAAGATCAATAAATGCCTAATATGGTCATAAAATCAATTCATTTGATCAGAAAGTGGGCTTGTTAGCTGAGGATTTTGTCACTAAGCAGGTGCACAAATTATACGCTGCCCACATGCTCAAATTGGTATCAAAAATCAAAGTTCTGATAGCACTTTAATAATTTCTTTACGATATCTTAATGGTATCCAGGAATTTTAAACTTTTATTTAATAAAATTGTATTCCCTAATGTAATCACCCTATTCGTACGATTTCAATAATGTTACTCTGTTTTCTACTCATTAAAATACATTAAAGTCAGGAAAGAATGGGGGTTATTAGCTAGCCATTAGCTTCTAATTCAAGATTGACTTACTGAGTATGTGCTGATCGGGTCAGATATTGTACAGCTCCCTAGGACTATACGAGAGTAGCTTATATTCTAAAATGTAAATACATTGTAATTAATTGGTTAATGTTTTAAAGATACAGCCAGCTGTTTGAAGTAACTGTACTGGTGCCTGTTTGATATATCATTACAGCAATAACAGCAATAATTCAGGAAAGGAAAATCTTATTTAATGATCATTTAAAACAAAAAGTTCTCCTGATATTTTCAGTTGTCTAATCACTTGATATTTTTCAGGATATCCGTGTAGTGGCAGTCGAGGTACCATAGTAAAAGGACAATATGCATTATACAGAAGAGATGAGGAGCTATCATAGCATCTTGAATTTTGAGAGAAGGAACTCTTGTCTATTCTTTTGATTGGATTTGTACTTTGTAGTGTAACCAGCCTGAAAGTGACAATTTCTGAAAATCTTGCCAAAAGTTACTTGAAGTGAGAGAAATATTTCTTTCATTTAAGTCTATGCAAACTATGGAATATTGAAATTGTGTGCATTATATGATCTGGATTAGAATTGTGAAATAAAGTTTAAAAGAATCTGAGATTTGTTATCATCAATAAAATTTTATGAGGCTACAAAAAAGTCCTTGTTTATATAGAAGTTACACAACGAGTGGTTGTTGGATATGGAATTTATTCCACACGAGTGAGTTATTTTTTAAAAGTTACAAAAGACACAAGAGTGTGGAATAAATTCCATATCCAACAACCACGAGTCGTGTGACCTGTTTCTACCACAATAATATCCGATTTTAGCCGATAGAAATAAGACGAGGATAAGTACGCAATCCAACAGCAATTTTGGTGTCAAGTGGCGATATCACAGCATAGCATGACGTCCCTCGATTATTGATGACGTTGACAAAAGGTGATCGACACTGAGAAAGACGTAGTTCGGTCAAAGTTCATCATGCCAGCCAAACAGAATGGGTACAGAGTTTATACCACGTGTGGTATAAACAAATTGTTAATCAACAGCTGCATTGTTTATTTGATACCCTGAGAGTTGAATAACAGCGCCTATTATGGTAGAAATATATTTATTTTTAGTAAAAAGATTACTGAGGTATGTCTTGTGTTTGAAAACTAAATTATGAATTTTACCCCCAGGGTTTGATTTATCCTCTGTCACCTCAATGAGTGTGAGAAACTCTGTTCTATGACAATGCAGACACAACATTAAGATGTCTCAACAACAAATAATAAAACTGTATAATTGCTAATATTCACAGGGGTTTTAATTTTGCTAATTTTGTGGATCCACCCAAATTTGCAAAGTTTGAAATACCTAGCGAATTATCAAAATCCTTGTTTGACATACATTTATTGTAGCCTGTTGTTTAAATGACACATTCTGTAAAGGCTTCTAAGATAATGGCAAAAATGAACCCTTGCGAAAAATGTCAAAACAGTAATTCGCAAAATTTTACACCAACAAAATTTAACTGTACAGTATGACACTATCATTACAACAAGGATGATGACTCAAAACCGTTAATAATAATCCTTGTGTGCATTCCTAACATATAAATATTTGATACACAAAGGGTATACTATATATTTGGAGAAAAAGAATCATTTACCCTCTTTGGGGTGTGACAAGATATATATATCCCAACACTGGGGAAACATTCATAAGCTATCAAACACTTAGCAAGCCTCAATCATGTGGTGACATCATGGTATTATTGTTGTGACGTCATGGTATTATTGTGGTGACGTCAGGGTATTATTGTGGTGACGTCATGGTATTATTGTGGTGACGTCATGGTATTATTATGGTGACATCATGGTATAATTGTGGTGACATCATAGTATTATTGTGGTGACGCCATGGTATTATTGTGGTGATATCATTGGTATTATTGTGGTGTCGTTATGGTATTATTGTGGTGACGTCATGGTATTATTGTGGTGATATCATTGGTATTATTGTGGTGTCGTTATGGTATTATTGTGGTGACGTCATAGTATTATTGTGGTGACGTCATAGTATTATTGTGGTGACGTCATGGTATTATTGTGACGTCATGGTATTGTTGTGGTGACATCATGGTATTATTGTCGTGACGTCATAGTATTATTGTGGTGACATCATGGTATTATTGTTGTGACGTCATAGTATTATTGTGGTGACCTCATGGTATTATTGTGGTGACGTCATGGTATTATTGTGGTGACGTCATTGGTATTATTGTGGTGACATCATGGTATTATTGTGGTGACGTCATGGTATTATTGTGGTGACGTCATTGGTATTATTGTTGTGACGTCATGGTATTATTGTGGTGACATCATGGTATTATTGTTGTGACGTCATTGGTATTATTATGGTGACATCATGGTATTATTGTGGTGACGTCATGGTATTATAGTGGTGACGTCACGGTATTATTGTGGTGACGTGATTGGTATTATTGTTGTGACGTGATTGGTATTATTGTTGTGACGTGATTGGTATTATTGTGATGACGTCATAGTATTATTGTGGTGACGTCATGGTATTATAGTGGTGACGTCATGGTATTATTGTGTTGACGTCATGGTATTATTGTTGTGACGTCATGGTATTGTTGTGGTGACGTCATTGGTATTATTGTGGTGACGTCATTGGTATTATTGTGGTGACGTCATGGTATTATTGTGGTGACGTCATAGTATTATTGTTGTGACGTCATGGTGTTATTGTGGTGACGTCATGGTATTATTGTGGTGACGTCATGGTATTATTGTGGTGACGTCACGGTATTATTGTGGTGACGTCATGGTATTATTGAGGTGACGTCATGGTATTATTGTTGTGACGTCATTGGTATTATTATGGTGACATCATGGTATTATTGTTGTGACGTCATGGTATTATTGTTGTGACGTCATTTGTATTATTATGGTGACATCATGGTATTATTGTGACGTCATGGTATTATTGTGGTGACGTCATGGTATTATTGTGGTGACGTCATGGTATTATTGTGGTGACGTCATGGTATTATTATGGTGACATCATGATATAATTGTGGTGACGTCATAGTATTATTGTGGTGACGCCATTGGTATTATTGTGGTGACGTCATAGTATTATTGTGGTGATATCATTGGTATTATTGTGGTGTCGTTATGGTATTATTGTGGTGACGTCATGGTATTATTGTGGTGATATCATTGGTATTATTGTTGTGTCGTTATGGTATTATTGTGGTGACGTCATAGTATTATTGTTGTGACGTCATGGTATTATTATGGTGACGTCATGGTATTATTGTGGTGACATCATGGTATTATTGTGGTGACGTCATGGTATTATTGTGGTGACGTCATGGTATTATTGTGGTGACGTCATTGGTATTATTGTGGTGACTAACCGATAACATTAAATGTGAGGGACTATTGTTTCTATTATTGATGAAATGATGTCAGAAGATGATATCCTGCGCTAACATCAGTGGCAAAATTACAAATAGATACATTCCAATAAGTAACTTTTGTAACTGAAGAAAAATACCAATTTGTCTGCTCCTGTTTTTGATAGAGAAAAACATTCTATTTGTCAGCTATGCAGCATCTTTAAAGTTTCGTTATAATAATTAATTATGGAACTGTAACTATGCTAATCACAGTTACACCTGTGTAAACTTAGTCTTTCTCTTGATAGATATGCTATAAATAATTATTTATTAACAAATTCTTCTTCAAAAGATATATATGTACAGGTAATACTAGCTGACAAATGCTCTAGTTTAAACATATCTTTCAAGGACCACACAAGACGCTAACACGAGATAAATATTTAATTTGGAACAAAAAGACATTTACTTATTACAGTGTATTCAAGGTCACTGTTTCATATTATACCTGTATTTAATACTAAAAGAAAACAGACGTAATTGTATTCTGAAAAATAAAAATTTGAATGGTAAATATGCAAGAAAAAAGAATATATTTTAATTAAATGACAGTTAATTAAGTTTGTAGATTTAAGTTATATATAAATGATACAGGGGAGCAAGCCTATAAAAACAACAGGCCAATCAAAAGGTTTCTGAAGATCATGGTCCAGGACTGGGCAGTGAGAAAATCTGTCATTCGATCATTCTTCTTTCTAACTCCCCCACCACTGGTCGAAGGTTTTTTCCAGGTACTCCAGCTCTCCTCCAACAACAAACCTGGCATGTTAATAGGACATTAAACTAATAAAATCCAACAGCCTCACCCCTGAATGAAGGTGGAAGTACCCAGAGATAATTAAAATAGAAGTATATGCAAAAAAAAACAACTGCTTTCTCACCTGTTATCTGATGATTCTGTTGCATGTCTAATAGGCTAATAACTCAGACAGCATTTAAGATCTTTCAATGTTTTAACATAGTAATTCACTTTAAATAAAGGTCTGCAAAGGTTTAACCTTTTTTAACCCCTGTGACCTTGAACAGGGTATCCAGTTGACACTTGAATTTTAGCAGATTCAGAAGTTAATTCACAATTTCTCAGAAAATTGAAGAGTCAAGACATATAGGACAAATAGACATATGCTTCAAACTCAAAAGTTAAAACATACTCTCAGGGGTCTAGTGGATTGCTGTCCAGTTAGGTCAAGGTTATTTATTTAAATTTAAAATTTGGAAGCTCTTCATCCCAACATGTTACAGGTGCAATATTATACAGTGTATATCAATCTGGTCTTATTGCTTATTGAAAAGTTTATTAGAAAAGGTGACATACAGACAGACAATGGATGCAGAACCATACCTAAAGATAACTGTTGGAGCAAATGAGCTAAAGACTGCCGACCAGTGACTAGCACTAGTTATCTGGCCACAACATCTTAATAAGATTTGCAATATTGCTATATCTCACAATCATTTTTTTTTATTTAACAAAATGCAACACTGCTGATGAATGGTATTTTTTCTCTATCAAAAACAGGAAGAGACAATTCAGTATTTTCTTCACTTAGAAAAGTTTCTTACTTTACATCATTACCACCAACGAAAAGTTTGAGAAAATTTCAATTTTACTTTAAAATAAAAACATTAAAAATCAACTGCATCTCAAAGAAATGCATGGCACTTTGTCCTATATGGAATGAGGTACTGATTACACGGGCACCAAAAGCAAAATGAAATTATTTCATATTATTTTCTGTGTTACTTAGTCATACATATACACAATTACCCGTGGGTCTCTGATGATGATACACGATTAAAAACAAATTATTGTTCAAATGATGAGTATTATTTATGCTTTGTGAGCAGTTGGGTATCTTTAATGTGTACTAAAACAGAAGTCTTTGTTGTGAAAATCAGATAAATAATTACAAATTAGTTATTCATCGTTCAGATGAGAGGGAAAATTTTTTCACAGATTTTAAACCCAAAGAGGGAGCGAGAGATACTAACCAGAAGAGGACCACACTAACATTTCAATTTGTAATCTAATATTTGCTGTGACTCGGCATATATTCATCAAAATCTAAAAAGATTCACAAAACCTTGATATTGCAAATTGAAGAATATTTTAACTGCCAAAACCATCAGAATACAATATCTCATTTAATATACGTGTAATCAATTTTGTAAAGTTGACTTAAATTGCATATCATTATGAAGATTAACAAAACAATTAAATGTTGTAATGTAAATGTATAAACACACAATTGAGAAAAGTAATTTATTCAATTTAGCATTTTCTTTCATTGAAGATCAATAAAATTTTTACAATCTAAGACAACTTGTTGGCAATAGATGGTCTGCTGATGTCTGGATCTGTAAGACATTCTACTGGACGGGAGACAGACATCACATCAAATCTCTGACAAGCAGACGGCCAAACGGGTCTGAGGTTACTGGGAAGTTTTATCATCCAATCTAACGACTCTTTAACGCACTTCTATCATTAGATAATGAGGTTAGCTGTAGATCAAAGACCAGCTACAACAGATAATAATACATATTTGTCCTTGTCTGTGCAATTAAATAAGTATTTATCATAGCTTCTGTTAATTGAAATCAACTATTTATTTTTTTTGTCTAGTTTCATTTATAAGATCTTTATTCAGTTTTTTCTATCAAAGACCTGTTGGTTACTTATAAGGAAAATTCATTTTTATATTTTATAATTACAACTGTTAATGAAATTTGTTTAAATTTTCTACAGAGGTCAATTTTCAAAGTGGGATGATTGTAGAAGAATATTTTGTTAATATGCAATCGATGATTAGAGTAATTCTCCCTAATGACAACCACGCATTATTACATTACAGACACACATTATTGGCTTTTTTATGTATTTATTCTTTATTATGTAGCTGTCAAATTTAAACTGTGATTGACAAGATAGTCGGAGGTCCCATTCAATAACTGACTTTGGCCTTTTCATGGTCTATTAGACGGCCAAAACCCTAGTCTAGTATTTTTAAATTCTAATCAATGATGATTTGACAAGTCTGCTTCCTTTCATGTTTTTTCTGCCTTTTTCGTTTTTCCCTTAAGTAGCAATAAGTCTTGCCTTTCATTATAAATGACCCAGACAGATAGAGGGGGCATCAATTAGGTTATGATGTTTTTCATATATATTTTTTTTTAATTTTGTATTAATTAAATTTTTTATCTACTGAGATAAGTTAAGGCATAATCTTACACAGTACATTTCGTTGTGACCGATTTCTAAGCTTGGAAAGTGTTTTCAATATAATTCATAGATTTTTATGTCACCTTTGGTCATTTTAAAAGGTGTATGACACATGCCCTTTAAGCCTTTTGTTTTTGTTGCTATCTTCAATGTCTTCTACGTCATGTTAGAAAACAAAATGTCAAGGTTGCAGATACAATTTTTTTTTGTTAATATTAATTTAGACTAAAATTAGTGCACTATTAAACATAATATATATCATTATGATAAAAGCGTTTATATTGATTCCAACAGATGGGTATCTCCCTGTGATCTTCATTATCAATTCATCATCTTGATTTTTAATTAGATAAATACAGGTAATGAGTTCCCTGTGTTCAGAGATTTAAGTGATTTAGATTAACTCTCAAAGATAAGTAAATATATATAGAAAAGAACACCTGGAAGTTTTGAAGTCTTGATCAAGTTACCAACGTATTTCATACTAAATTTACTTAAGGTTTATAACTTATGAACAAACACTGTATACAGATATATATGGCATTGTTTAAAGAATGAACTCAATAGTTCATATGAATTGCATAAATTAAACAAAAAACTAATAAGTCATCATCCCATTGTTTAAAAGGTAATTAAAATACACTTAATTAAACCTATGGCCAGGTGGGGAGAATCTTTCAACGCCAGACAGAGGCTGCACATATTCAAAGGTACGGGTGTAATGAAGCGATATACTTCATTAGAGAGGTGAACTACAACACAAAGCCCAACCTGTCATAATATCTAAGAGGTCTGTGTATATACAGGAGTTACCTCCCCATGTTAAAAATGTGTATTGACAAAAGAAAACATCATTTTCCCCATAAAGCTGGTTGTTTATTTATATCATTAAAATGTTTGGTTTGGTTTGGTTTGTTTAGTTTAACGTCCTATTAACAGCCAGGGTCATGTAAGGACGTGCCAGGTTTGATGGTGGAGGAAAGCCAGAGTACCCGGAGAAAAACCACCGACCAGCGGTCAGTACCTGGCAACTGCCCCACATAGGATTCGAACCCGCATCCCAGAGGTGGAGGGCTTGTGGTAATACCACTCGGCCACCGCGGCCCCTCATTCATTAAAATGAGTTTAATGTTTTTAGTTAATTATCACTTTATGGGCAAATGAAGATTGTTTAATAATATTTTCTGATATGACTTTGTGACAATACACATTGTAATCAATTTGTGTAAAAAAAAAAAAAGTCTTTCAGATGACATATATTGTAATCTAAGCTGTTCAAAGAGAAGATCTATCTGCTAACAAAGACATTCCCAGCCAAAAGTGACTGAATGGTAAATTAAAGGGCCATAACTACCTTTTTTTTTAATTTGCAGACCGGCATTTAAATCAACAGAGTTCTGGCCCCGATTTCTTGAAACAAACTTAAGTCCAAATTTGACTTAAGTCAATTTTATCAACATGAGTTATATAAGGAGAAAAAGTTAAGTTTTGACTTAAGTCTGTACTTTTGTTTCGAGAAATCAGAGCCTGATGGAATTAAACCTTGTTACCATGCACACTTTAAGAGAATTGGTTCCCATCTTCAACAGTTAACATACAGAGACAAGGTGTGAGAGACAAACTCAAATTGATAAGCCCTAATGACGACATACAACGCCTCTGGTATTTCCTTTTAGGTATGAACCTTTGCCAAGTGCTAGAGTAATAATACATGTATTTTTAAGGAAAGTTAATGTTTAAAGAATTCTTCATTATGAAACACTGTAACAAATAAATTCATCATCCAAGTGGCGATTGTCATGCATCAAATTAATCATGGGAGTCTTCAAAAAATATATTAAGTTTATATATTCAAAGTCTCTTAGAAATGGTAATCAGGTCTGCTGGCGCTGACCATAAGCAATCCGCGAGTTGACCAGCGGCCAAAATCTTTCACAGTCTCATGTAAGATTCTATTAATCTTTAATTCGCATGCAAGTTACTTATAGATTAAGACCAGTTTGCTAAAATTCATCTCGGTTCAATTTTTACCACAACTGTACCTAATTAGTCCATCAAACTTTATATCTACGAAAATAAATTGACTGATCGCAAGGCAGTATGTGTACCTTCTGCTCGCAAATTCATGTGTATCTATTCAATGTTGTAGCATGCACCATGCCAAATGCAGTCACGTGCAGGTATGTCACGTGCATATACCTGCACGGTTTGATTGACAGCTGGCGATCCGACACTTGAAACAGAAATTGCGGAAGTACGAATACTGTAACAAACTTTTACATGCGATTTTCTTTCACGAATTTTGTGATCCAATAAATCTTCTGAAGTTTATTTCCACAAATCAATATCTTCACTATTTATATTGATAGGAATTCCCTTCAATATCAATCCACAAATTTTAATCTTCGCAAACTTACTTAGATTACACCATTCATGAAAGAATGTTGAGTTACAGTATATGTTTTTATCCGACTTCTGACTATACGGATACAATCCTAAAAATTCGCTATCAGAATGCACAATAAAAGAGAAGTTGATAAAGGTTTAATTCTGATGCTTTATTTATAGTTCCGACACACTTTACATGATATATATAAATCGGTACCAGTGTTTTTTACATCAAAAATCTCTTTCACTCTCGTACTTTCACTATCTTTATCTCTCATCCATTGTTCTCACAGAAGAACAACCATTATTTTTCTTCAAACATTAACCATGTGAGTTAATATCCAATAATATTATGAGATACATTGATGTTTCATAACTAGGAACAATTTTGAAAACTAAAATGAGATGAAAAGTTATGTCCCCATTTAATGGAGCTAAACTTTGAAATCACAAAATGCAGTTTTTCTCCTAGCTTGGAAGCCAGTAAATATTGAATCTTTGAAATTGTTCATACACAACATGATTTAAATCATAAGTATGGGAAAAGGTACTTAAGTTAATCAGCATTCATATAGAGTCCAGACATTGTTCACTAATAGACATACATAAGTTGAAGAAACCTCTATGTGCAAGACCACAAAATCATTCTGAACATATCGCATACCTTTCTAAAGATACAAAATATAAGTTAAAAACAAGCTGTCATGATATTACAAGTTTATCTTAGTTTTATTTACAAAATTGTAATAATGGATTAATCTCCCCTCAAAAAATTAATAAATAAAAGGGAGAAAATCATACTTTATTGTTAATCAGCATTGTTTTAGCTAGCTACCACGGTATGTAGAAATGGCCACTGTTAGTCATCAGCTATTTTCATCACCTGTATTTATTCTGAAAGAATTTTGTAACCACTTGGGCGAGTGTTACTGCCCTGGTCTGGAAAATTATGTTAGCATTTTAGTATGTACTAAACTTCCAGACAAACTAAAGAGATTCTAATCTTTTATTCAGAGTCTACAATACCAGTGTTTGCATATATTTTTCAGTTCCTATATTTTTTGAATTTTTTTTTTTTACTTATCATTTCCAAAGGTGCTCATATATTGGTTGCAGAAAAAGCCAGTCTTGTGATACGTGATCATAATCAGAACACTTAAATACCGATAAAGTGCTAAAGTATATATACAGCTGGCAAATTTAGGTAGTCCTACAAAAATATCAAGGTCAAAACCCAGACTGGATAAAAATAACTGCTTTATTTTTATCCAGACGATTAACATGTATATTAATTATGTACCTAGACTAAGAAGAACTTATTTGATAGGGAGAATCAGCTGAATCGAGATGAGACGATTCATTTGTTGTAAAATTAGCGGAGAGATGATAGCCGGTTCCGGGGCTCAATCCTCCCTTTTAACTCTACCTAATACACACTAGATTAGCATCTTGTGATAATTGTTAAAATGAGATTTTATCTCAAGAGCTGATCATGACAGTAGTACATTCTTTTATCAATTAAAAATGTCTGGCCGACTTTGGATTTTATGATTTTTCTCAACAGACTTTGAAGAATGTAGAAGTGCTGGTATATATTTTCAATGAAGTCTAGTAGCTAGTCTCCCGTTAATAATGCCAAATGGATCACCCAAGCAATTTTTCATGTTTAGTATTTACTATCTACATATTTGTCTCTCTGGATAAGTACAACAGAGCTTCTTTGTGAATATTTCAATGTAAAAATATACATATATACATTGTATATCTAAAATAAACTTTAAATATAATGTACAATTCATTTGATAGTATATGAAAGTTTAAATGGTTTTAGTATCCATAGACAGTAATATAAAATGCATTTAAGATGTTATTTATGTATATTTTTTCTGCATGCTCCAATTTGCCAACTACCTCAAATAGCCTGCATGATTTTCAAATTTCTGCTGAACATCACAGGAATGTGGCTTTCCTGTTGCCGATGCAGATTGAAAACATGACCAACTAACCAACAAAAACCTCCTACTAATTCGTTAAAAGTGCCACATTTCTGATTCAATATTCTTACAGAAGAGCTTAATTTCAGCACGAAGATTTACCTTTTTCATATATGTTACAATGCTAACAAGACTAGCTGATAAAACATTGTGAATAGTGGGATAGAACTAGTGTATAATATACGACAGGTTGGAGACTAACACTCATAGCCAGGTGTTGGTACAGCTTTAACTGTAATGAAATAAAAGTGCTCCATGAAAATGAACCCTGACCTTATAATATTTGTATCATAAATAAATTTTTTATACATTTGAAAAATTGGCAAGCTCCGTTACTGGTATAACAATATAGGCCAGGACATTGGAATGACCTGCAGTTGGGTCGTCAATTGTCAGGATATAGGATAAACGCATGCAGCTGGAATGGCGAGAACCATTGTCTCTCTGACCTACATAAACATACGTACAATGTAAAGTTAGCAAAAAAATCATAGTTTAAAGAATGTTTGTCCATATTTGTTTTTGCTACATTTGTAACTACAAACATTTCAGTACAAATGACATCTTTTGACTCATAATTTTCGTGTTTTAAAAAAATTCATATCCTTCTTCAATACCAGTGAACATTAATACATATCTATAAAAACATCGGAACTCGCTCAAACAGGTAATATATAAAACCTGGCTAAATAGTTGTGTAATTTATTACGTCAATTTACGACATTACACGCTGCTGTATACATGGCAATTTATGTTAAAACATTTATGAAACAAGGTATATCATTTCCTGAAATTTTTCACAGATGTTTGCTAAGCTATCGAACACCGCCTCCAAGACTACACGGCAGGAAAAGCAGTCTTGCTTCCTTCTAAGTTACTCCAGGAGTACAGAAAGTTTTTTAAATTGTTCAATGACAAAACACTTTATCCCAACATAAACAAAGATTTCTAATTTGCATATATCCTCGTGGTCCACTACTTCCGTGTTAAGCTGAGTAGTGAGTCATACTGAAGGCGACAGCTTCGCGCCTGCCGCCTCGTCAATGATACCTGTCCTTAACGAAGGGTAAGGTCATGTGTCTGACCGCACAAGGTGAACTGTTTTTTATTTATTGTTCCAATCACAATGTTCTAGATACATATATATACTCTATACATCATACCATTAAAACTACTGTCGCCCCAACCTTTTTTTTCTGAAATTGTTTACAATGCAATGTCCAGTCAATAGCATGATTATATTCAGTTCCATTTTAAGTACTTATGTCCTCATAAAAATCAAAGATAAATTAAGGTGTTTTGCGTAAACGCATTCAGTTTTCCATAGCACTTATACACAAATTTAATTATAAGCATTCATTAAAGATACACTTTTTTTAAAAAGCTCACTTCTGAAAGGAGTATACAGTGAGCTTTCTAAAGATGTCCACTCTGTTGCTGAAGAGACCAGTCCAATATTCACTGTATGCAACTACTTACTGGACAGGTATGTAGTTTAATATCAACAAGTTACCAGAATCATATGTAGCATACATTGACCTGTGTATGGGAGAAGTCTTGGCAATAGAGAAGACATCTGAACTTCCGTAGAGTTGACACAACCTGCAGTTACAAGGTTTAATAACTTAAGTAAAATTTAAAAGCAACCAAAACAAGGCCCAGTAATGAAGTATATCATGAATGAACTGTGTTGCTGTAAATTCATATCTTTATAAAAATTTAAATGACAATGTATTGTAGGCTAACAGTACTTAGTATTTGTGCACATCTTTATTGTTTTCTTCCTGAACCTGTTTTATAAAGTAAGAATGACAAAGCTTAGCAGCACAACGTTTCAATGAAATGTTTAACAAGAGAAATTCAGATAAAAAAAACAAGACAAATTTTCTGTTAAAATGATTGTCAGGACCATAGATTAGTTACTGTGTGTAACTGTGTCAACAGGATAAGTCACCTAATGTTACTGTGTCACATGTATAATTATATAAACAGGAAATCCAGCAGGTCCAGGGAGATTTTTTTATAAGAGATTTAAAAAGGGTTCTTCTTTCACATAGAAGGTGAGAAGAAAACAAGCTTGATAGCATCTTTCTGTTGTTATTTTGTCACATATACAAGTTTCCAGCAAAAAATGATGATTTTTATATACTCTACAGAAATCACCTCTGGTTAAGAATGCCATAACGTTACAGCTGAGACAAAAACGACAAAACTATTGACTGTAAAAACGATTACCTTAACATTAAGCAGTTAATAATTAAGATGTAAATACCACAATGATTTGATATAATAATTCATGAATATCACTTTTACCAGCGGTGTGATCAATGCTTCTCACGCACACACACAAACCGTCGCACATATTCCATACATCTGCTATATCAGATGGCAGAAGTTGTATATTTATGATCAATTTCATTAGACTTGTACATGTTATTTCTACGCATACCTCACTAACAATGATCACTAACGATCTAACAAGGCTGAATTAAAGGTATACCACAGAATGAACTTTTACTTCAACCAATGACAAACAGTTAAAAAAACTCTAATATCTCATCATATGCTAACATTCAAAAGGTGTGTTGATGGTCAAAAGCAACTATAATGGCATATTGCCCAAAGATATCGCCAAAAACATTTTAAAATTTGAGAATTCATCTAAAAATTTACAGCAAAATGAAAGTGTACACAGCATCTACAGGTTTCTTGTTACACAAAAAGAATTTGACTGCAATCATAGCTTGTTTGAGGAAAGCGTTTTAATGGAAAGTGGAATTACTAGATCAAGTGTCATGCTGGAATCACCTTCAATAGGGACTTATCATGTGTGTAAGGCAGAAATAACAAGTATTCTAATGGGATTGATCAAAGACAAAAATGTTTCTCTTTGGAAATTCACCCCTTTTCACCTTTTCAATGGATTCTTTCTCCATAGTAACTCAAAAGTATGAATAATTTGCAATAGACTACATAAGTCAATAATTATATAACACAAGACTACAGAAGTAGAAGAATTGCCAGACATGGCAAACACACCAACGGAAGCCACTATATTGGCAATATACACAATTGCCCATCATTATGACAACATCCTCTTGGCAATGGCATTATTACCAATCACAATGCTTATGGCAATGTCAACTTGGCAATATTATCACTGCCAATCACCATTGCAATATCTCCTAGGCAACAGAATCATTGCCAATCACAATGACAATAATACCATTGCCTATCACCATGGCAACAACATTATTGCCACAAATCCACATGGCACACTGTTTTGGGTGGTCAGCACTGACCACTGTGTAGAATGAGAATATGAAATGACGTTACAACCCTCCAGGTCAGGTTTGGTGGTTGTTTGTGTTAATTGTCACGTCTTCCCGGGGGTCGTTACTCACGCCCGATGACGACGATGAATTGTCAAAACTATCCAATGTCACATTGCTGGAGGTTTCTGTGGAGGTTTTACGTTCACGTTTGGGTTGATAGTCTGTAATAGTTACCGTCACTGTTCCCACTGTAACAGCTATTTCGCGCGCACTACTTCGGTCGATATTCCGTAGTTTGGCAGATCTGAAAAAAAACGAGAATAATATCTGATTTATTAATAATGTATGTGAATGGCTTAAAGCTAAATTTTCACAGTGGAAATTTTGTTTTGTGCTTCGAAAATTTTTCATTTTGGGGTTGATTATTCAAAATCTATAATCACTATCAGTTTCAAAAGAAAACTTTGAATTCATTTCTGTGAAATAACATTGGAAAATTTCCGCTCAAAATTAAAATTATTTCAATCAATTCTACAAATTCAGCATCCCCACATCAGTTAATATTTTTTTCTAATTTTCTTATTGAATAAAATTTCTGTTTTTCATATTGGAAATGTAAACACAAAGAAATATTCCTTTGAATGGGTCATTTAATGCTTAGATAAATTGCCTAATAAGGAATTGTCCATTATGTAACAAATAAAGACCAAATACGTACATACTGTTACAATAAGTACCACAGACTGTATCTTCTGAGGCCATATATAGGTTAATTTATGTGACAAAATGGCCCACTTCTCACAGGCTATTGTGACCAGAGGTTCAACTTCCTACTGTCCTCCAAATATCATCTTATACGTCCCAGATAATATCTCTACTTTCTAATTATGTGACAAGTGGGTTTTGATTGTTCAACACGTACACCCCCGCCTCCCAGTTTGTATAACATTGGTTTCTTGTTTTTAAAGTAGCTTGTGGTCAAGTTTGTAGGATACAACGTGCAACGCGCCATACAGATCCAAAGTCGTGCAAACACCAACATGTACGAACGCTTTAATACCCAGATTTGAGTCTCCAACTGACCGCCACAAATTTTACCACAACACTAACACCCATGTGTAAATTGTATGTTGGATGACTAAGTGCTAGTGGATTGACCAACATTTGTCCATTCCAGAATGTGAACATCGTAACATTTTTCTAAAGAAAAAGACGTACCAGTAGTCACATTTTAAACAGATTATACTAAGGTGAGCTCAATACTTTTCAAATTGATTTTTTTTTTTTTTTTACCAGAACATATTGTAAACATTTAAAAATTTACACAATTATTTCTATTAAGTCAAAATACAATTTTAATATTAACATCTCAATTCTTTATCAAAATGATCAAGAGATATGTATTAGTATTATTAATATCTTTATTGATTCACGGATATATGTGTTGTAGAAGTGTGTTAAGGCAGGGACATTGAAAACCTGACCGGTTTGGATTGACAACAACACATATGGTTGAGGAACTTGTCACAGATTGAGGAAATAACAGGGTGGTGATTGGTATATATGAAGAGGCGGCCTAGGTAGCCATGATGATGACGTGAGTTTGTATAGGAACGTCTGTCCAGTCCGTCACCTGTCCACCAAGTCACACCAAGAAACATTTAATTAATTACACCTTCGTCTACATCAAATGTGATTTATTGAGGTAGTTTGTCGCTGACAACTACCTGCTAATCTTTCCTTCTGAACATCTCGTGATGTTGACAGCATCCCAATTTACCAGAACCAACCAAATGACGGAAGTCGTCTTCACATTGACTTTTAGAACGACAGCAATGCATACAAATTTTCCTTACACCACAATACATTCATCGTATTTCAATATGTCATGCTACACATCAATTCGTTTAGTGTTTTTTTTTCCTACACCCAAATTTTCTTTTCTTTTGTGCTGTTTGGCAGTATGCTAGTTATCAAACTCATTGACCACTTTATTTGTACTCCAAAGCTTTACATTATGCTACTGTTCAAATTCATGTCCATAGATTCATAAAATTTTGTTACTGTTCATGTCCATAGAATAATATTATGCGTTTGTTCATGTCAATAGAATCATAAAATTATGCTACTGTTCACGTTCATGGAATAACAATATCTTACTGTTCATGTACATAAAATAATGATATTATGCTTCTGTTCATGTCTAATTTGTGACAAAGCCCTCAGTACTTTCTGAGCTATAACGGAAATTTATGATTAACAAACTTCAACTATCAAAATCCAAGATGGCTGCCATCCAAGGTGGTTGCCTGACAGCCATATTGTTGACCAAGAGCCCAAGATGGCTACCTGTCAACAATCTAGTTGACCCATCGGTCTCAAAGTGCAATATGCTCGCAAAACTGGTGCCCATGAGGATCCTCGAATGGTCAAAAAATGCAACATAATCCTTCTAGTATTCTGAGAAATACTGTTAACACGAATTGTTAACGGACAGAATACAAGTATTAACAGCCAACTGTTATTACCACAAGTTTGTCGTTATAGAAGCTGCTGTTGTTGATTGTTTATCAAGTTTTGTTTACACTCCCATGACTTATCAAGTATGTTAATTTTCAGGGATTTCCTGAGATCAACATCAGCAAGTAAATCAATATTTGTTACCTTATAATTAATCATGTTATCAACAAATGTTCACTTAAGTAAGATAATTGTTAACCTTTGTAAATCAAGATCTGTCCCTTTCATTTTAATATATTCATTTTTATTTTTATTTTGTATTTTCATTCCATTTTAGGGGTTGTTTCATGTAAATCCTCATTAGAAAGTCACACCTGTCTCTCTCGAGCTCACTTCTATTAAAACAAATGAGCTCTAATTACACATTTATTCATTTCTACCAATAACCCTCAGACAGTGTCTATGTATAACAAAATATTACAAAAATGTTTAGAATGTATATTTCCTAAATCTAAAATTACAACAAGGGTAAAAAAGGTCATAAATATTTAAAGGAGGGTGACTGACGAGTATAAGAATTTGAGATTCCTTGTTTTGCCTGAGAAAATGGAATGGACATAATCATTAAAATTCAAAGGAGGCACAGTCATGAATATTCAATACGACTAATTAATGGAGGAAAATAAAATGAAAAGCAAATCAAGATATCATAGCATCAATATGCAGGCCAACCAACTACATGTTGTGAAAGGCAGTGACTACATGTAACAAAATATTTGGCCCAAAAATCTTGCTAGAAAGCGTCTTTACAGGTTGCCATTAATTCAGATAAAAGACATAATGTAATTACATTAACTGGTTATTAATACTGATTAATGTGCAGCTGTGAGTAGTGCAGTTAACCACATATACCTCAACAAAACCTCAAAATTCATGTTCCTTTGTAAACAAATTTGTTGATAAATGAATTCATTCAAACACTGCACTTTGACCTCCAGTTTTCAGATATTATTTAATTTTTAAACATAATTAATATAACAAAATTATGCTTAAACTACACCAGAATTATTATTTACAATATACAGTTTCTAGTTTTTATTTTCTATCATCTCATTTAAACTTTGATCTATATAACATTTCCTTTATAATGTAGCCAAAGGAACCCTAAAGATCTGTTTTTTTTACAGCATAATTTGGATCCAATTAGGATAAAATTTTAAGTGGGCTGTTCATGTTGACCTCAAACTCATCTTTATAATTTAGTAAAACACTTAAATACTGAAGTCAATCTAATATAAGAATATGGTAGTGGTTTACAACATGGTCTGTGGTTTAATTTTGGGTGTCACAGTTTCAATGTCGACTGCTCGATGAAAGAAAGCTTTCAGTGTACAAAAATCGGCCACTTAAAAAAAGTTTTTTGACAAAAACAATAAAATTTTCTCTGAAAAAAGTGATATGATAATCAATACATGTCCACAAAAGTAAACATACAAAATTTCTTATAACGCCCATATTGATTTTTTTTTTCAAATTTTAAATTTTAACTCATATTTGAATGCCTGCAGTCATTATTCTAAAGTATATAGTTCTATAGCAATGCTGAGTGACAGAAGCCAGTGTGTTTACCTTTGTTGATTTGTATTCTTTTTTGTTGTATTTGTATGGTTTTTCTCCTTTTTGATATTAATGGTATTCAATGTTGTGGTTTCTATAGGAGGGGGAGGTAACTCTAGTCGGTAGTCCTCTTGCGTACTATCACTGTCGACTGTCTCTTCTCTTTCTTCTTCTTCTTCCCGCTCCACACCATCCTCTTCCTCCCCCTCCTCCAGTGCTCCATTTTCCAGCTTCTCCTTCTTGGGGGGTGGAGGAACATATTGCTGTGCAACTTGCTGAGCTACCAGTTGAGAATTTAACCGTGGTTTCCTGAAAAATATGAAATATACTTTCCATATATTTAGAATCTATATTACAACAATATACATATATCTGCATACAATGAAAAAACACATTAAGCACAATTATGGCTGGACTTTTCAAAATATTCAAACATGTTCATTTTATTTACATCAACACATATTCCAATTAACTCCTTCATTTGGGCCTGTGGACCTCTCAGGGGAAAACTTTCTATGAAAGAAGAGAATAAACTGAAATCTGTAGTACTCGGTGAAAAACCATCAACCTACCATCATAGTTACTCACAACCACGAGGTGGAGGGCTTAATGGAAATATGTTGACCACGAAAAACCACTAATAATCATTCATAAACAAGCGATTTTCTCCTTATTTGTTGCCTAAATTTCAGAAAAATAGCTATAACATACTGTACAATAAAAAAGTCAGATTAACCAGCCCTTTAAGCCTAGTTTTAACACAAGACCAAACCTATACCGATACTGTAACCTTGTTGCTAAAGATACAAAATTTAGATACCATTGCCACCTCCATCTACTCCCCTCACTGCCGTTTTATTCTCCCCTAATGGACATCCATAGACCATCTTAATCCTCTAAATGTGTCGTAAAAAACAAATATATTTGGGAGATTTTTTTCCACAAATTTTGCAGGGCAGTTACTTTTAAATAAGTTACGACATCTAAATTAAATGCTGGGACACCAACACTATGAGAAGCAGAACATTATATGTCTCATCCTTCTGTAATGCACATAAAAATGTGTTCAGTCAGTCGAAGTGGACCACAATTATTCTCGATGTCCACACATGATTCATTATGACAGGTTTAGCAGTATGCATAACTAGGATCACATGTTAATTTCGAGGTGTTTTTATTGATATTGACTGCCTTTAACAATGCGATTTAAATCAATTATTACAGCACCGCTACAATAAGAGGAATTGATGACTGGATTTTGAAGGTAATATGTCGCCAGTCGAGACATCATGGTTTGAATAAGTAATTTACCTCATTCTGAAGCATGCCCAAACAAACTTTCCTGTAGGCAACAAGTTTTGGAATTTGAACATAGTGTAATAGAGGAATCACTTAGACAAATTCAAGGTAGCCTAACAAATGCACCTCACCCCCTATCAACCGTAGTTACCAGACTCATGTCCCACACAATCTACCATGGTTACCAGACTAATGTCAACCCACAATCTACCTTGGTTACCAGACCAATGTTCCCACAACCTACTAGATTACTAGGTTCCTAGACTAATGTCCAGCTCAGTAACAGCCATGCCCCTTAAAGAATACATAAATAACCATACAAGTGTCCCATACAAACGTTTGACTATTCACAAGCTGTTTTGGAACTGCCCTTCCCTTTATGAGATAATTAATGATTAAGCTTCCTTTCTGTTGGTCTAGATCGAAATGTCTCACCAAGACATCAGGAAGCAGAAACCAACCTCAATCCTGCAAAAATAATAATCACTTAATTAGTGAATTTATCAAGTCCATATTTTTGCATCCCATTCTGGAAGCCGGCCACATCTGGCAGCAATCCAACTGGGTAGGGAGAGAATGGCCTTGATATTCCACACCTTTCCTACAGAGGCCTGCCTATAAACACAACAGTTCACCTAACTAGCTTAAGCTGCAGAAGCTGACAGACAGTCAATTTAGTTTTTAAGACTTGAAATTTAGTAAATGGTAAAGGCTTCTAATACCAGTGATAAAGGAAATAAGAAGTTTGTTCTTTTAATTGTTGAAGTAGTTGATCCCATTTTTACTTTTCTTTCTCCAACCTTACACAAGGATATAGGACTAATAAACCTAAGTTGTCTTATTTGTATCTATCAGTGTCATCATAACATTCCAATCCATGATACACAGGCCAAAATAGTAGGGTGGGTTCTGGCAGATGACATACTTTAATTTGATGTGTATGTATGGCAGCATAAGTTCTTTGAAATAAAACCACCAACCTGCTTAAGTGAGATTCCAGCAACTAAATTTTAATTTTTTCACAAAAATTTGCAAAACCATTTAAACTTGACACGTTTGTCCTTATCTTATACAGATCTGTGTTTTTGTTATATAGTCAAATGAATATGATCTGATTAAAATATTGGAATACAATCTGATCAAATGTTTGGACATGAGGCAAACATAAATAGCTTCTAATTTAATCACAAGATATCAGGTAATCACCTATTGAAAAAAAAATACTGTTAGTAGAATTAAAGATAATATAAAAGTAGTAACTACAAATAAAGGCAGATACACAACACAAGACGGCTGTTATGACGTAGATAGATCCAGAAACAATACAAATTTCATCGCGATAAACCAGAAATTATCACCAGTGATAGCCATCAAAGTTAGAATCACAGAGGATTTATCAAATCTCCGAATGTGTTGGCTTATCGTTGTCATAATAAGATCAGCACCCCCGTGACTACATTCTTTGGTCAGCACAAAAAATGTCTCTCTCATGGAAATTTGGGCTTTTTTATCATGCAAGAGCTGAAAAAATCCTGGAGGAAGTAGTGCTTATTATTCATCATGACTGACAAAAGTCATAATTAATCCTAAGTACTGTTAAAATACGTCAATTAAGCTGTTACGAAACTGACCCATATATAATTGAGACAAATGCTAATGTATGTTCGCAGAAGAAATAAGATATATCAAAAGCTATTTTGATCATTTCATAGTACTTAAAGTGTGTCTAGAATTAACACTACAAAAAGCCCTATCAGACGTCTTGACAATTCTGATCATAATCAGTGTCCGCTACCCACCACATATTTGGCTCAAATTGGCCCGAGGTTATTTATATACATCAATGAGAGAAGATCAGTTACGATAACGGCCTAAACACGTCAGCCCCAAAACTTACAATACCATGTCCAAAACCTACTACATAGGTTAATTTTTGTCCCAATCATCTTCTCCGCTCAATGGTGATATCAAGTCCATAGTCTAATCCAATTTTTATTGCATTCAATAACCAAATGTAAAAATTTCCAATTTGATGTATATATAAGTTTCTTTCATGATATATTTGTCTTTTCTGTTTTGAATGAATAGTACATGTCTTTGTTCATTTTCACAGAATAATCAAACGTTCTTGTATATCTATTGAAATGTTTTAATTGAAATGTTTATAAGTTTCTATTAATAGAAGGTGATGTAGGTGTTGATTCAGTTTTATGTTAAAATCAATTCCATTTCAGTAAAGGGTAGGGAAGACCAAATTACAAATGTGTACAGTATAGTCACATTTCTCTGATTGATTTTTAACTGTGGTTTACCGTTTCATTACCCCCACTTATAACATTGCCACACACTTGAATAGCAATAGAACTATCAATTATCAATAGAACTACCAATAGATCTATCAATAGAACTATCAATACTATCAATAGATCTATCAATAGAACTACCAATAGAACTACCAATAGAACTATCAATAGAACTATCAATAGATCTATCAATAGAACTATCAATAGAACTATCAATATATTTATCAATAGATCTATCAATAGAACTATCAATAGAACTATCAATAGAACTACCAATAGATCTATCAATAGAACTACCAATAGAACTATCAATAGAACTATCAATAGATCTATCAATAGAACTATCAATAGAACTATCAATAGATATATCAATAGAACTACCAATAGAACTATCAATAGATCTATCAATGGAACTATCAATAGAACTATCAAATGAAATTTTAACAGAAATTATATTTCAGTCAATCAATCTGAAACATTTCAATTTCATTATTTCATCCCAAAAGGGGGAAACAATGTGATTGTAAAAACTCCAGATATAGATCTGATGTATCTGTAAGTTTTAGCTAATTTTTTGGGCAACATTATTTGAAGGATGTTCTAACATGTATAAAGGCAGAAAATTTACAACCAAGATCTGAGAGAAAGGTGGCAAAATTATCTCAACTTCAATCCACCATACATAGAAGGCTTTAATCTTATATGACAGCAGACAGTTACACAATACCAGTAGCATGTTATTAAAGTTTACAAAAGCAGGACAGATACCATTGTTTTGAATTTCATATCAGCAACATTAATAAAAGCATTTTTTGCAGACCTGCTCCATGGTATTGTGCCCACAACCTTGACATTGTGACCAGGTACCAACTGTGCATTACAGAATTAAAACAAATGTCACAACTGTTGAATGTCCTTGTCATTTTTATCATGAAAACAAAACAGTTCGTGGGCAGAACATACATCAATACTGGCAAAATTAGTAAAATATTATGCAATAAAATTGCAAATAAAATTATCAGAAAAAATGTAACATATTCCAAAAGTGCAATTTGCTTATAATACTTTTATCATGCTACACAGGTACTTAAGTGTTAAATGATTTACCATCATCAACTTTTTTTTTAAATGGGCAAGAAGTAGGACTATAACTACAAGGCACTGATATGGGGTAGAGTTGGCAGTTCTTACTATTACTCCTAGTCTTCTATATCGTCTTGATTTTCAAATCGAAATTGGAGCGGTTGCCAGATATGAAAATGGAAGATATCAATTTGACCATAACTGATCTAGTAAACCTTATTATTTACAATCACAATTGTAAAGCATATGAGTACAATCAATTAGGTCAGTTTTTAATGACTGATTGATTTCTTTATTTGTACACATTTTCACATCTTATGATTTGACAACTTACAATTGTCTATAAAAGCACATATACAAAAATTGGTTAGAAATGACTAACATTACATATTTGGTTTTTTTAAGAGATCAAATTCTTTTCATTCAAGATCTTTTAATTTTTTCTTTGAATGTTTTAATTCTTTGAAAGATATTTAACCTAATCCTTATAAAGATTCAATCTGAAAAAAAATGTGCTATTTATTTTTGGCCGAGTGGATATTTCCCGTGTATAGTATAATTTACGTACAACTGTCCTGTAAAGATATCTCTGGCATGCATTAGCTGAAACAAAAGGATTTGTGGGCCAGCATGTGTATTTTTGGCCCGTGTTGGTATACAAGAATCAGTGTTACCTACGTAAGCAGGGTACCTCGGTCCACTAGCCCATATCCCCTGCCGTATACACAGGTGGCACATTGTCTACTGGCCCCACCCCATCATCTATTAATCCAAAGATCATTTTTTATTTGCCACTTCAAAGTGGATCAAAGCTTTGGAATGTTATGTATTTGATACTATAGTGACCACCTGCCTAAATATACCTCTGCTAAGATCAGTTTGTCAATACACTATTCCGTATATAAATTCTCCACCAAATATATATTAAAACCAATGAAATCAGTTTCATCACGATTCTGCCCAAAATATTCTCAGCAATATAATGTAACATTATGACTGATTTCAAAGAATTGACAAAACCATTCAGGCAATGAAAATCAGATCTTCCGTTAAAATTTTTTTTTTTAACGCAACAATTCAAATGATCTAACTAATTGATTGATTACTATATATATAGCTAGCTGAAGTAATGTATTTGCTATATTTTTTTCATCCCCTGCATAGTTGAGCCTAAACTATTGGCGTCTGAAGCGTGAAGTGGACGTACCCACCGTGAAACAGTATGGGACATTAAACACAGATCCCAAAACACGTATTACATATATACAATGATATCAAAAGAGCAGTGCTATCCAACAATGTATGTAATTAAATCAATCGTTTCATTGAACGATGATCATGAGCCATCCGTCTGGAATCAACAAAACAACACTTAAGCACCAACATACTGGCCTGCAATACTTATCTTTACTTCTGCTAACTGTACTGTGTAAAAGGTACTAAATACAACATAATAGGCTTCAGCTGAATCTGAAGTTGCAAATTACTTGGTCAATCACTTTTTATTCTTCCCTTTGAAATTTAAGGCATTTTGTAATTTTTCATGGAATGGATTGATAATTAATTATTAAAAGATATTTAACTCGTAGATCACAACCATTTAAATTAAATATAGTGTACAAGATTATTGAATTTTTAGATATTGAAAAGTCTTTCTTCAACTGAAATTTTCTGAAGTATATATAACTTTCTTTAAATCAAAAATTGAGCAATTTATTTTAAACAAAATTCAAACTTGAAATTATTACATAAAGGTCAATGTCATTGAAATATAAAATTACGTAATATGTATGTAAGGTTCTGATTTTTTCGGTACTAATTGGCCACCACCCACGTGCTGATGATCAACCTGCCCTAAAACAGACCAGCGGGATGCTGCACGTTATTGGAGACCAACGTCAGTACTCAGTGGATACACAAGTACTCAATTATCAGCTAACAGTTTAGATAAAGTAAAACAATTACACATCTCCATGTCATCATGCAGACGTTATGGATGTTCCAATTGCACAAGTGAAGGTCAGAAGAGGCCTTGTAAAACTCTGACCTTTGTTCTGCTAATCGCTGTTCCACTAAGTTCTTTGGGGTTGTGTGGTTCCCTAAGTCTGACCTAGTGCAGCCTTAGTCATAGTGGACCCTAGGGAATGATTCAGTGTTACAGACACACATACAAGCCAAGCTCCACCATTCATCATCATCAACAGGGGCTTACCATTTGCTGTGGAAGCTTTAACAAGGCCTCAACATTATAAAACACACTAATTTATAAAATCCAAAACTGTCTAATCAAATTTTGAATTGACCATATAGTCACAGAAATCACATATTTTTTATTTGCCTAAAGCAAAATTTTCAGAATAAAATAAAATCATTTTAATATCTTGAAGCTAGAAATGGTCACTAAAACATGGTTGAAATTATGTTTCTATATGTAAAGAGTATACAATTCACTTATTTGCACTAACTTTTTCAGATTTTGAATAAACAATACACCACATGTCTTTGGCCTTATAAACTAAACCTATTTTCCCCAACACTGAATGTGAAACGTTCTAAATTTTCACATTTTACTTTGCTTTGTTTCTCTTTCAAGTGCTTTTATATGACAGCCAGTGTTATTTTATGACCTGTGAGGCTCAGAAGGCCTGATCATCAGGAGTACCCAGAGAAAAACTACTGACCTACAATCAGTGAACAACTGCAGTATGCCCACGTATGCATGATGACCTTAGAGGTGGATCGAGGATTAGTGGGAATTCTGTAAATCAACTTTCTTTCATGTGCGATCATTTTCGCGGAATTTCGCGATCCAGGCATAAACAATTTGTAAAAGATGATCTCCATTTTGACATTTACTTCTTTACATTTTCTTATAGAAATTTCACGACAATTTTCAAATCTGTGAATGTTAATTTTCGCAAACTTGTTTTGAAATGGAAATTGCGTAATTCAATAGCTGCAAAAGAAAATTGGTTTAGAGTATGCTGAGACACCTTAACCACTACTGTTCCCACTAAGAGACAACTTAAGACTTCTTGTTAAGTTGTGTACTGAACACAATCCAGCTAAAATCACAGTGGGTACATCTCATCATTGACAAAGCAGCATCATATAGCACTGTCCTTGGCGTGGGGCTAGAGGATGTGACGTAAAATGATTCCTGTCCTTGGCGTGAGGCTAGGGGATGTGACTTAATAAGATCCCTGTCCTTGGCGTGGGGCTAGGGGATGTGACGTAAAAAGATCCCTGTCCATGGCGTGGGGCTAGGGGATGTGACGTAAAATGATTCCTGTCCTTGGCGTGAGGCTTGGGGATGTGACGTAAAAAGATCCCTGTCCATGGCGTGGGGCTAGGGAGTGAGACGTTAAAATGATCCTTGTCCTTGGCGTGGGGCTAGGGAGTGAGACGTTAAAATGATCCTTGTCCTTGGCATGGGACTAGGGGATGTGACGTAAAAAGATCCCTGTCCTTGGCATGGGGCTACCCGGGATGTGACGTAAAACGCCCGTGGGAGACAGAGTTTTGTGTACATTAAGACCTCCCAGTATTTGACCAGTGTAATAACATACCCACTGTGATAGGTCACCAGGTATATGAATCATTGTTTACGGAGGTCCTCTCAGGTGTGACCGCCACCCCCGACAGTTGGCCGTGTGTACACAATGTTTTTGTACAGTACGCCAGGCCAAACATTTACAGGGGTAGCGACTTGTGACCCCATATGTTCCCCAGGTGTACTATACCTATAGCTCTGTCCATTGTACAGTACGCCAGGCCAAACATTTACAGGGGTAGCGACTTGTGACCCCATATGTACCCCAGGTGTACTATACCTATAGCTCTGTCCATTGTACAGTACGCCAGGCCAAACATTTACAGGGGTAGCGACTTGTGACCCCATAGGTACCCCAGGTGTACTATACCTATAGCTCTGTCCATTGCCCAGATTCGTGATCTTAGTTGTGTCCATATCTCTATGTATACTCTTTCATATCACAAAACATAAACCAATATTTTGTGAGTACTAGTAATTACTAACGACCCTGCAAAAGAACCCTTAAGTATCATTTATGATAAACGTCGTGGATACACTATGTATTTCTTACTATGGTAATTATAAGTACATACTGCTTGCCAAATCTCTGTCACGTCTTAAATTCGTTAAAATCTCACAAATTTTTAAATATGTAAAGAACAGGAAAAATTGTCATCACCCAAACATCCAGTAATTGACAGCCAATGGCTCTACCAACAGGGCCACAGAAGCAAGCATGTGTCATCAGAAATCATGACCTTATTTTTTAAGTCACTAGACTTACTACTTTCACATATAAATAACATCTCTACCTATACGTATCTGTAAACTTGAAGTTTGATACTTTACCCCAAATCCTCAACTCCAATTTGGTTGTAAAAGCAAGTTATGTTTTGTAAATGCTGTTCCCCAAATCTCCTTCGATTCCACCTATCCCCCTAAAGTTTGACAGTATTGTAGATGTACTTTACTAAGAGGCAATTAATCGTATTAAATCACCACCATGATTGTACAGGAGACCCATCTAACATTAGTCATTCCACATGTGGGTACCCAAAGAGCCTCGATCATCAAATGCAATTTTTTTCTCATTTCTTCAACATTTCTGTGATTTATTAGACAATTTTTGCTTATCAAATTTGGAGAAGACACAGACAGGCCAATTTTTCAGCTCTGCATTTTCCATGCATGCATGCAATTTTGCTCGATATAATTACCTAATTTTGTATGACTTGTCATGATATCAAGACTATTTCATTTTTTGTCTCATTGTATTTGCAATGCTAGAAGTAGTTGAAACGTTATCATGTATGAAAAGGAGACTGATTTGTTCAGCTATCAAATTGCAGAACAATTTGTGCTCACATGTTGACAGTTACATACATGCACTTTCCAATACATATTACGTACAGTACAGATGAAGATGGCCTAGTATAGCATATGAGTATATAATATACTGCTGGATAGCTATGGTCTATATTGAAACCCCTCAACAAGAACTATCCTGCTTAACCTGCCAACATTAACTCCAAGTATTGTTTCTCAAGATTTTATAAGATTTATGTTTCAAGACCAGCTACAGACCATCTAAGAGCTGTAATAAAATGTTAATTAAATCAGACAAAATTTTGCAGTGAACTTGTGTTTGGATCTTGTTCAAGTGGGAGCAAATTGAAGATGATACAGGCAAATGACTTCCTGTTGGAAGGGTCCATTTCCGAGGGTCTTTAACACTAGAATGGTGGCCCTTTGTGGGTGATCATGCCTGGCTGACCTCCATTGTCAGATATCACACCTCATGTGATGGCTCTATAAGCTACTGGGTGAACACAGGGCCATGTGGTTTACCAGACTTGTCAAAAGCTTTCTATAAAAGACAAGTGTCGGAGAACCACTAAGTAAGTTATCCCGGAAGTACATCGACCTTGTGAACCGGAGGACGGGGCCAGTAAACAGGGCCCACCTTACATCAAATACAGAATTACTGCTATATAATCGTGACAAGTACATGCTGTTTAAGGCACTCGGCAATTTGCGGCAATAATCTGATCACAATATTAATGGCGCTATAATGGATCTGGCAGAAATCGTTTTTTTATTTGTGTATATGGCACAGTGTGTAGGATTGTTAAATCATCTTCCAGGTAATTAAAATGTACTGCCCACCCATGCCTCTGTGTATACACCTGTGGGCTGTCCGTCGGCTCGTTAGTATACTATATATAACACCTCAATATAGGCAATCTAGAACAAGACACGCATTATTCCTTCCCACAAAGTGAACAAATAGAGAAGGTACAGTGTGAGAAAGATTTAGGTGTACTTTTCGACAACAAACTTAAATTTAGTCAGCATGTTAGTCAAGCAGTTAATAAAGGAAATCGCATACTCATGGGTCTAATATTCAGGACATTTGTCTATATAGATATAACTATGTTCTTAACCCTGTACAAAAGTCTAATTAGACCTAACTTAGAATATGCAACCCAGGTTTGGTCTCCACTGCTAAAAAAAGATCAGATCGCTCTCGAAAACGTCCAACGTAGAGCCACTAAAAGAGTTCACTCTATTGAAAATTTACCATACCATTCAAGACTTAAAAAGTTGGGACTTCCCACCTTAGAATATAGACGTAAAAGGAACGATGTGATCGAAGTCTATAAAATTCTGAATGGTATAGATAAACTAGATAAAGATAAGCTATTTACAATGTCTTCAGCTAATACTAGAGGTAATAGTTTAAAACTCTTTAAGAAACAGAGCAGGACTAAAGTCACACAAAGTATATTTAGTCGGCGAGTGGTAGATTCATGGAACTCCCTTCCCAACTTCGTAGTAGAAGCCCCTACTCTGAACTCGTTTAAAAACCGACTGAACACTCACTGGAATTCAGTACCATGCAAGTTTTACCCCAGTTTTTATATGGCACAACCGGACAACTATTTAGTAAATGAACAAAACGCGCCACAACTAGCTGGAACCAGCTAACTACGGTGTCTAAGAAGAGGTAACAGGTAACAGGTAACCTGGTCATTTCACCTACCCCTCCCACACATCTTCACACACAGAGACACACACGCTTCACCGGAACTTACTACAGTTGTAAACATGCTCTCTCTCTCTAGTTCTCTATTACACTCTCACGCAGGTTATTGTATGTTTTGTCAAGGTCATTGGTTTTCTTTAACAAGGGACGAACAGCCGGAAGCGTGGGGCTAATTTCCTCACTGTGATACAATATAGGTAAGGTATTGGGGAATAATCTACCTATGACCACATGTGTGATACAAGAGTGAGTAACATCGTAAGGCTTTTCAATTTTCACTTTGTACTTGATCTTCCTGTTAGTGCAAGCAGCTGTGTTTAATTAAGGACTGGTACAGGGAGTGGTTTCTCCTGACCCCAGCTCACATCCCCAGAACCTTCTTTTTTGTATCACTTTTATTAATTATTATCGTATATACAGGGTTTTAAATTCAACTACCTGCAGGCACAACACTGGATAAAGGGTGGATTACACTGGATTCTAACTGATAGCACCTTCTTAGATATAGCCAACATCTTTCTCCAATCTTGTGTAGAGCTCAGAAAGCAGAGGTTTGGAATTAAGTTGAATTATTTCCCAAACACATTAACAAGTTACACAATAAATTAAGAGAGTTAACCAAGCCACCTAAACTATTTCCTTCCCTCAGCAATAATCTACCACTCCCAAGATAAATCAGAATCAGCCAGTAGAACGTCTGCTTTGTCCCAACTCTCTTACAACAGAAGAACGGTAGAATGGGCACCAAACTTGTACAAGTTATTTATCTTAAACCATATACCAATGATAATTTAAAATCAGTAATCCCTCACCTGTTACCACGTGATCACAGTGCATATTAAATGTGATAATTCTCCATAAAGATTTTTCCATGATTGACTGATAACTTTAAATGAAGGTCAATTCATTGAACAAATTTTGCAACCCTTCATTCTAGCATACTATGTCCAATATTGGGTACCTATAGGCCTCTTATTGATTGGCATACAAAAAAATGATTTTCGGCTATTTGACCACTGTGACCTTGCATTAAGGTTACAAGGTCATTTACTTGAACAAACCTGATAGTATAGGCTTATATACCTTCATCCCAGCATGGTGTAAACTTATTGTAAGTCCAATATCAGGTCTCTCAGGTGCTCACTTATCGACAGAAATTGTTTTAAGGTTTTAGCATATAGCTACTTGACCCGTTTCCTTAGGTGGAGATTAAGGTCATCTATTTGAACAAAAATAGATGCAATATGAGATCTCTAGGACTCTATGTTATGGACAAAGATTTGTTCCATGATTTCAGTCTATTTGACTCAGTGTGACCTTGAATGATGGTGCAAGACCACCTTCAGATAGAGAAGTTACAGAAGTTACAAATGGTACTTGGTGTTTTGTTAAGGTCATGTATGTGTAGTCACACAAGTTTTCTGTTTAAGACAAATTTTAAATTGTAATTTAGGATTAAAATAACGCTGACAGATCACCAATTTAAAACAGAAAGAAATCATAAACAGAACAAAGATTAATTGTTGATAAAATTTAAGTGATACATAAAGAATGAGTGTTCGCTTGCTCAGCTAAAATGAACGTGAATATCAATCAAGTTTCATGTTTGAGTTCAGTTAATGATACAACAGTCATCCTTGTTATGTAATTAATTATCATATCTGATGCTAGTAATGAAATTTAGACAATGTAATTAATTTTTCGATAATCAATTTTACTTATGTAATCATGAAAGCAATGATAATTTTCATATCAAAGTATTGTGGAATTTTTCACATTTTACATTCTTATTGAAATAATTATATAATTGCAATTTAATTACTGTTTTAATTAACCTTGCACTTATTTCTGTCACGTTACATGATCCTTTGTTGAGTCAGATTTATATTAGCTAGATTGACTATAAAACATAATACATCTGTATCACACAGCTATAACTGATTGTCTTTTTCTGCAGAATAAAATTCTGAAACAAACTTGGATATCTTTCATTAAGTAGACTCATTTGCTTAAGCATGCATGTACATTGCCATATGTAAAATTGATATACATATGTATATGAAAGTTTACAAGACGATGGAAAATCAAAGAGCTTTGTACAGCTACATCTGGAACAGCATAGTGACCCTATATGAATATAATGACATGTTACCTAAAGCATCTGATGGATTGATCGTGGTACACCAGGTGGGTGGGTGTACAATAAAATTAAAACCCATCTTAATCTCAATGTACTTCTATTTTTAAAATAAAAGTTATTAAACAGTCGTAAAATCAAGATGATTTGCTCAATGTTGTTGATATATAACTACTTCCTGTTGTGATGAAATGTCATGCCGGAAATTGAGGATAAAAGTCATATACCCAAATAATGAACTAGGGTATAGTTATAAATACCAAGGACGATATTAACTAATTATATCTACCCTGATTAGGTGATTGTTTAGTATGTATACGTGTACCAAAGCTGTTGTTATACAGTGAATCCTGTTTGTAAGGGACTAATTTGATATATAAGGAACACAAACTGCAGTCTGCATGTACATGTATATATATGTATAGTTTGGCCGTGCCTCTATACAGAGGTAGCATATTATGTCTTTTGCATGCTATCAGCCAGCCAGGTTAAGGGTCAGATGAAAGCCAGTGTACCTAGAGAAGAAACACCAATCTAGTCAATAGATTGCAAATTAAAATGCCTCACATTGGGTTTCCAATTTAAACTCAAGAGGTTGGTCAATGGTGGGTAGTGGTATGGAAACGGCAATCGCTTAACCACTAGGCCTACAGCTTAGCTCCAGTCGGGTTTTTTTTTTAAATATTGTATGTAAATTGCCAATATTAAACGTCTAATATGTTCATTAAACAAGCATGCATCATTTTATTTGACAGTGGCAGACATCTATCGACAATACAAACTGGAGACAGCATGGAGAAACAATGTGAAAGAAAATGATGAGACGTAAGTCAGCGAAACCATACGCGCTGTAGGTTAAACAGATGCAGTATAGGGGAAGAAAAGCTCGTAAATTAATTACAAAGTCAAGAAATAGCACCTTACCCAAGTATAAATCATATTAATTAATGCGTCACTTGAAAGACATGTGATCAGTGCTGTGAGGTATACTACAATTATGTATTGTATGATAAACCTTTGCCAGATTTCTAATAAAGCACCTAATAAAGCACCTAAAAACAAAGACCTGCTATAAGCTGTAATAATCTGAAAGTGAGTCTGCCCTGCTAAAATTTCTGCTGATCTGCAAAGACCCACGTGCAGACGCCAGTCGAGGTTAACAGCACAATCGTCAAGCTCCAACATCAGACAAGGGAAGTCGTATAATTTGTCAAGTGTCCACGTCACTGAAGTCCAATTGCTTCTAATCGTTGTCAGCGCGGATAACAACTTCTTCAATTCAAAACTAGAGCTTTTT
The DNA here is from genome assembly GCA_004382745.1 of Argopecten irradians irradians. NCBI lineage: Eukaryota > Metazoa > Mollusca > Bivalvia > Pectinida > Pectinidae > Argopecten > Argopecten irradians. The sequence goes on from SAYR01034074.1 coordinate 656,667, forward strand.
TATATACTTGGAATTGTTTTTTTCTGAGGCTATTGTGTATAAGTGGCTATATATTTGCCAGTACTTCACACAAAAGAGCAGGACTATATAGTTGTATTTGTCTGGCACGGTAACCCCAGGACCACTGAAAAGTCTCAGGACTATCATGGCACTACAGCAACAAAGGATATACTCCAGTAAAACTGACACTATAATGCAGAAGTAAATTTACAAACCCAACAGCATTAATTAAGCCAAGACTATTTTAATTAATTTGAGTATCAATACCTGAATTTGAAGCTGATGAAAATGTTTAAGATTATTTGTATCGGTTTATATAGGATTAAGACATAACAAAGATTTAAACATCAATTTGTAATGATATCTCAGCAAAGATGTGCAATCGTACATCGCTTTATTTTAGACTTTGTGTGACACAATCCTGACACAATCCTACATCACTTTATTATAGACATTGTGTGACACAATCCTACATCACTTTATTATATACATTGTGTGACACAATCCTACATCACTTTATTTAAGACATTGTGTGACACAATCCCACAACACTTTATTTAAGACATTGTATGACACAATCCTACATCACTTTATTATATACATTGTGCGACACAATCCTACATCACTTTATTTTTGGCATTGTGTGACACAATCCTACATCACTTTATTTTAGACATTGTGTGACACAATCCTACATCACTTTATTATAGACATTGTGTGACACAATCCTACATCACTTTATTATATACATTGTGTAACACAATCCTGATACAATCCTACATCATTTTATTATAGACATTGTGTGACACAATCCTACATCACTTTATTATAGATATTGTGTGACACAATCCTACATCACTTTATTATATACATTGTGTGACACAATCCTACATCACTTTATTATAGACATTATGTGACACAATCCTACATCACTTTATTATAGACATTGTGTGACACAATCCTACATCACTTTATTTTAGACATTATGTGACACAATCCTACATCACTTTATTTTAGACATTGTGTGACAAAATCCTACATCACTTTATTATAGACATTGTGTGACACAATCCCACAGCACTTTATTTAAGACATTATGTGACACAATCCTACATCACTTTATTTTAGACATTGTGTGACACAATCCTACATCACTTTATTATAGACATTGTGTGACACAATCCTACATCACTTTATTAAAGACATTGTGTGACACAATCCTACATCACTTTATTTTTGACATTGTGTGACACAATCCTACATCACTTTATTATAGACATTGTGTGACACAATCCTACATCACTTTATTAAAGACATTGTGTGACACAATCCTACATCACTTTATTTTTGGCATTGTGTGACACAATCCTACATCACTTTATTTTTGGCATTGTGTAACACAATCCTACATCACTTTATTATATACATTGTGTAACACAATCCTACATCACTTTATTATAGACATTGTGTGACACAATCCTACATCACTTTATTATAGACATTGTGTGACACAATCCTACATCACTTTATTATAGACATTGTGTGACACAATCCTACATGACTTTATTTTAGACATTGTGTGACCGCGTCCTATAAATGTGTATTTTTTTACTCAAAGATTTTAATATTTAAAGGACTCGCTGATTATCTATAGTCGGGTCACTTTTAGACTTGGTGATTCATAGTTTTTTGTAATTATTATATGCAGACAAAAAGGATTAGTGGAATAGCTTTAGATTGATAATGATTCAAAAGTACAAAAGAACAAACAGTGCTTAAATTGATGGGACCAATATATTTTGAGTTTGAATTAAGTCCTAAGAAATTTCAATCAAATAAACTTGCCTCTTCGATCATCAAAAACAACAAATTAATGATAATGTTTCAACATAATTATGTTCAATGTCTATACATGTACAATATAATTTGTTATAACAGTTATATGAAATGGGTTTTTTTAATTTTTTTTATATAGTACGTAGCTAAGAAAAATATTTTTGATAATTAGAAATTAAACTTATATATGTATACATATGATTTGGTGAGTAGGAATATTATCATTCACATTAATTATATAATTTATGCATGATATTAAAATTACGTTGAAAAAACTTGAAATTAATTATAAGTAGATGATCAAATTAATGAGTGAAACACTGGCAGGCCATAGCAGAAACATATTTTTCTCAGACAATTTTTTTTCAATATTCAATCCCTTCTACAATTTGTGTAGCCTTTTGGCTATATTATTAAAATGTCCCATGTAATTATGTATGGTGACCTAGCTAGCAGGGGCTTGGTCCGCGGACAATTGATCCCATACATCCAACGGGAATATTACACCTGAAATATACACTTGTTATTGTCTAGTGATACACTAGGAAAGTGTAAAATCAGCTAACCACAAAAAGACCTGCACTTATTTAACAGTAAAGATTATGTTATTAAGTCTGCTCTCTGTGGTTGTTCATCGGTTGTTCATCTTGAATCCTACTTCCGTCAGAGTGGCCTCTAAAGCCACCGAGGACGATTAACCGCTAATCTGGGTACTGTGGTTTTATAGTAAGATCGTTGTGACAGGCACACGCTACTACTCTACACATTGATCATCACACACTTGAATCTATATCTCACTTCATCCCACATCAAACGATATTCCAACAAAAAACTCTCAGCAGGGACTCACCACGACAACCAAGTCACTCGGTACACATGTGCAGATAGTATATACAACTCCTCCATGCAGTGTTTACAATATGACGTAGGCTGCTGCATGCAATTTACATCAATTTCATACTACACCGACAAAATGAATCCGTTTCTTTACAAATTACATTAAAGCATATTGGTTTAACTTCAAAAACAAATGTATATCATTAGACGAGGCAATAAAGCTAATTACCTCCATTTGATGCTGACACACCAACACTTATTTGTTTGCATGATAATTTATCTAGTTAAAGTTTTTACTCTGATGGATCCTCAAAGTTCTGAAGTTGATTATCGTAATGGTTTAATGACGTGATTGAGCTCAGTGGGTCAGTAGACTGTCACGGCGGGATAATTATTCTACAGACTATACAACAGGTAGATAATTGTTTCTTCATGCATCACTGTAGGTTAGCAGCATCCTCTCTCGGCAATCTGTTATGATCATGATATGGCTATGTTACACCATCACACGTGCCTATAATATAAACCTTCACAACTAAACTATTTTCCAATATCATTCTCCTCAATGATTTATCATCACCATATTATTACAACTTATTCACTGTATCCAGGTTTATAATCCGTAAATTTTCTCTGATCAACTGTAATCAGTATATGTATACATCAACAGTAACTGGTTAAAATCCAAACATTAATCATTTTTTTGCAAACAATTTATAGGGAAGTTTTATTTAACACCTACAGATACGAACATGTATATGTACGATGTATATACACATAATTATAATGCACCCGTCATCACAAAAAGGGCATTTGATTTTACCGAACAAAACTTGTATCAATCTACATGTATTACAAATAGTTTGTCTGTCAATCTATTACAAATAGTTCTATCTTCATCCTATTCCTAAATCTATTTCAGTGGGTCAAGAGCACTTGTTTATTTCTGCATAAGATCTACATACATGTGTACGTACCGTGGAAATAGGCCTAACACGACCAACCCGTCTCAACTACGTACACTGTACATGTACTACATACATATGATGTACCTACCACTATAGTCCCGCTATTTCATATATTTTGTCTCAACTATGTAAAGTCGTAAACCGTATATGTACTAGGTATGTTTGAGGTACCTACCACTAGTCCCGCTATTTCACATATTTTGTCTCAACTATGTACACTGTACAAGTACTATACGTACATGTGATTTACCTACTGCTAGTCCCGCTATTTCACCTATTTTGAAGTAAACAAATTGAAATTTATCTGTTATATATAATGTTTTATGATTTAACTGATATCAACGACATCTAAACCGAACATTACTGCTAATGCATCAACATACTGATATGCATCGCTTCTATGGACGCTCAAGACTTATCCAAGGGACAATACTCTAGATTGATTTCCTATACACATACATAATTTGATGGACTTTCATAGATGCCATACAGATTTTTTTCAGTGGTAATAATTTATTATGATTCCATCAAAAGGGAGTTCCCAAGGCTGCATTGGCCGTCCGAGGTCAGAATCACCCATGTTCAGCAAGCTAAAATCTCGCATTCAGCATTCCATAATATGAAGCCAATGCTATTTTTAGATCTCCCATATGTATATATACATACAGTCTTTTGAGTAGTTTTGTAAAATTCTGTCTCTGTAATTTTCAGCAGTATTATATTTATTTTGATTTAATTGAGATAAACAATCACCCAATGTTCATGATCATGACGTTACAGTAAACATAAATGAAACATAAGTCGGTATGTTACACTTCTGTAGGTAACATCAAGATTTTTCGATTGGGAAGGGTAAAGTAAAATTGCGATAATATATTAAAATGATACAATAAAGACATAAGAAAAAGTCTCAAAAAACACCTTGTCCTTGATTGCAATCTAAGCTTTTTATTAATATATGTCATAACAACACTGCGATATTTCATATTCACTGTCTGAGTGGTTTATTTGCGAATAACGTTGGCAAGTTTAACAGCATTTTCGACACTTTTTAACGGACTTTTTTTTACGTAAACCTAGAGCGAACTAATTTATTCTAGCAAACCAAATTGTGAAATTTTTATGACCATTAAATAGAGAAATAACTGATTCTGATGATATGAATATCTCGTTTCTACAAGGAATATAAAGGTTAATCTGATGCCTTCAAACTTGGTCGATGACGTTATCGAAGTCATATCGGTATAAATGTACCGATGAGAACGGGCAGGTGATATTGTAACACTAACAACTATGAAAGACTTTTTAGCTTTATAAGTCATTTATAAGACAAACATATTCAATGTCTTAAAAACTCTTAACACTTTGTTAGCAAAATAGCAATTTAAGTCTCACATGACTTTTTTTTCCTGACATCAAAATTTATTTGCACAATTGATTAGACTAGTTTGATTGGTGTAATGGTCTATGGACACCCAGGGTCATTTGATATAAAGACATGCCAGGTTTATAGGTATAGGAAAGCCAGAGTGCCAGGAGCAAAAACATCAACCAACGATTAAAACCTAGTAACTGCCCTACAGGGGATTTAAACTCGTGACCCCAAGGTGGAGGGCTTGTAATATGTTGGGACATCTTAATTAACCACTCGGCTACACTGTGGCCCCTGATGAATGGATGCACATGTACCAATTAACCAAATTAGTAAGAAGTATATTTGTTTAATATGAGTGACTTAACAGATTACATAGTTTGAAAGGACTGACAAGTTATAATGATTATTTTGTAAAATTTTAACAGTTGTATTAAATATTGCTGAACTGAGAGTTATAAGATTGAGAGTTAATTCACCTATCAAGTTCTATTATGGGACTTAAGGTATCAGTCATACTGTATACTGTGTGTGTAGTACGAGTAAAGCTCTACTATGGTGTACACCTTCATGGTGTAGTGACTTTGTCCCTTCATGGATGAGTGACTTTGCCCACTCCGTAACACACTTTACAGAAATTTAATGGAGATGATGAGGTGGTATCAGAGATAAGGAAGCCTCTCACTTCCTGTAGAGATGATGTGTCCAGTCACGTAAACCATCTATTGGATACAGAATCGACAAAGCATAACACACACAGGCACTATAAAACCACACTCTCTAATAGACAATTAGCTACTTCTACTTTGTGACCCTATAAATCTGTGAAACTTAGTCATGACTCTTCATCTGGGACTGTTTACTTCCAAAAGTGCAGCTATCCTAGTCTGTATTCTGGTCATGATGATGATTAGGAAAACCCTGACTTTAGGTGTGGGGATGTCCTAGTATCAGATACAACCTGTAAATCATCTACAAACGCATCTAACGAGGTAAAGGCTGGGGATCAATTAAACAATTACCATGATTTAGTTGAAATGTCTGGAGCACATCATGATGTCATCCTAAACTAAATGCTACATTTAGCTCCCTCTCTGAAACCTACAATAACCAATAATTGCATAATGTTCTAAGAGCATCTTTATTTTGTAGAGTTATCTGCCCTTGAATATCTTTATTGCGCATATGTGTCATATGTGTCATGTGCAAAAGGAACCGAATATGCAAGAAGTATTCAGACGATAAGTTTTTAAACCAATCACTGTCATCTAATTAAAAACAAACACAACCAATCTAATTAAAAGCAATACAATTATGTGTGAAATGACTGTTTTACTGAAAGATCCAATTACAAATTTAATATGTAAGAGATTGTTTAAAATGGAATTCAGTTTGATAGTGGTGGCATCAATGCTGTACTATATAGCAGAAAGCTTAAAACAGGTATTCTTTAATGGTTTAGTTGGTCTGATCTGGTTAACCGGGTTTTTTTAACTGTTCGGGCACATATATACGAATAATACATATTGACGTTTAAGACACAACATGATACATACATATTTACAGCATAAAACTGAATTAAATATGACACTAAAACAAGAAGGAATGTAAAACAATTTAAAATCAAAGTTCAGTGACCCTGGACATCAATTAATCAACATCACTGACAGCAATCAATGTTTTATTTCAATTACCTCTCTCTATATAAGCCCAAAATACAATTATTTTAAAACAAAGACCACTAAATATTTCTTCCTTGCATGCAAGTTTGTGAGCCATGAGGCTGAAATTGCTACATCAGCAGAATTTCAATTACCTGATGACTCAATTTCATTTACCATGCAACTTTCTTACATTCTTAAAACTTTTTCTGATTCCGTTATTTATTTTTGTATTCACATTACATGCAACTGACAGTCCATTACGAAATAATTTCATCAATCCATCACAGGCAATTTGATATAATTAATGTATACAGATGAAAATTTGCCAAAAAACAATAAATGACAGCATATGCTTCATACTAATAAAGTATAGATTATGATTTTATAAAGAAATTATCTCCCCTTTTTAATATTACATTGGTTGGTACCATATTTCACGCAATAACCGCCCATGTGACTGCATGGTGCACCAACACATATACACAAAGTATCCTCAACGCGTCTGCAAGCATCTAATGGATCAGAAGCAATGGCTTCAGTCATAAAGCTATATAGCGTGATTAAACAGGTTTGAACAGCAGTGACCAGGTAGCTCTGTGTTGGAGCATATGGCCAGTGTTCGGAGGTCTAGCGTGGAATCCCGGTCTGGCTGTGATCATTTGTGGTTTTAGGTCTTGTATGTCTTCGAGGGAGAAGACTTTAAAATGGAAGGAGGAGTGTAGCTGGATTGGACTGGGTTAATCATGATCATCTGTGACCAGGTAGCTCAGCGTTAGAGTATATATATATTGACTAATGTTTGGAGGACACAGGTTTAAATTGCAGTCTGACTGCTACATTTTCTTCTCTCCTTTTACATTTACATGGTAGCAGTTTCTAAAACTACAAAAACACTTTGGAATTGAGGGTCATTTACCAACTCAAGAAGGGCTCAAACGCGTTATAAGGTCTGTACTTGATGCATGGCTAACAGGTAGATGTCACAGGCAGTCCTGGATTGAAGGGTCTGTATTAATCCAGTTCAGGCTCTGCATGCATCCATGAATGTGTTACCTTAACTTTAATATGGGTGTTTGGAGATCTCAAAATGAAGTGGGTAAAGTACAATTTACTGTCGATTAGTCCCACCATCCGGTGATTATGATGTCATCATCTGACACGAGTTTCGGGAAGTCATAATCAACGGAAGCTATTAAATTTATCGGGACTTAAGACATACTGTCTTAATTTGCCTCTAAACAAGAACAAACCATATGTATTTAACATGATCAGCACTAGGGTCGGGGCGATATATCGATTTTTGGTGATACGCAGCCTTACGATATGCTCATCGATACACTTGGTTGTATCGCATGGTGTATCGTGCGAAATCTGGATCAGCAATCCACATCCTTTTTTAGAAAACTGGAAGTTTGTAAGTCGCACCTACTTCTGGAAATGTGTACAGAGGACTCCACTTAATCGAATAACGGTTATTCCAATATTTCGGTTATTTGTATAAAATTCTTCGGTCCCGATTTTTTTCCTTCTTTATCTTTGTTTTTCAACTCTGTGTATTTGAATAAACCTTTTACATGACCTCTGGTTATTTGAATAAAACATCTAGGAAATTCTAAAAATAAAATTGAATATTTTTCAATTCTGTAATGTATTTTCAGAGAAATTCGCCGCTATATGTAAACACGATACTTTGTTTTTACTAGAAATCAGTATGGTGACAGGTTAACGTTATCCTATGGCTTGTTATTTCATGTATGAATCTGCAAAGGTAATCGACGCTGATACGATTTGCATTAGCAGCAGTAGATTATTACTTTAGTATCATCACTGACTCAAACATCTTATTAAACCATTTGCACTTTCAAATATATTTATTTATTAACGTAACGTACCTTAGTTCGCGATTGATTGGAGAAACCATGCTTCCTTACAACAACTGCCATTCATTGGTAGTCTCGTTCAACCAGACTCTTTTGACTAGGCCAGACATTTGTGTATCAAGCATCTCGTTGAACTAGATATTAAAGCATGCAAAGTCGGCGTGCAATGACTACCGCAAGTTTCGTATGTAATATGGATACAAAAAATACTTGTTAAGTTGTTTCATAGCTGCTTGAATATGCATTATTCTATGAAATATTATCAAGCTAGTTTGCTGCATCAATCATCAATACCGGAAGAATTCTCAAAACATATCTAGGCCCAGTTAACGAATGGCTTCATCACCAGCAATGTGTCAAAACAACACTGCAAGTTGATCGGTCCTTTGAAGTTTAGTAACGATCTATGATCATATTTTGCCAGGGCAAATGTATGTAAATTTGTTCTTTATTTAGGTTCAGAATTGATATGTAAATATTTTCAAGCACAATCATGTTTAGTTATTGCATTTGGAATCGATCATCAGGGGTGGGGGGTGGGGGGGGTGGCTTGGAATCTTGCCGTTAACGAGTAAGTCAGAGCTTTGGACCTTCTTTGGCTTTCCTGTCATCAGTGTGAATGGTGTTAGGACAATCGATATGACTAAAGCGATATGCAGAAAATGTAAAATAAAGATACCATATAACCTGTATTGTCCCAGCCCTAATCAGCACATCCTAAAGTTTATTTTGTATATATACACGTTATACCGTATTTTCCGGACAATAAACCGCACCTGTGTATAAGCCGCAGAGGCCTTTTTTACGATTTTTTCAGGTTTTGTACCCGTATAAGACGCACCGTAATATAAGCCGCACCCAAAAGTTAGGCCCATGCACCCACGTAACCATCTGTGTTTCAAGTTTCTGATACGATCGATCTCTATTGAAGTACGGTAATGCTTATCGATGTTTATAATCACGAAAACTGTCTGTAAACTTATAAGTTGTAAATATATAACAAATAAAAACTCACTATGGTGTAAATATCTTTAGCAAAATGGACTTGGTCATGTTTCTGTTCGTTGTTTATTCTGCCATTACGTAAGCCTACTTGTGTGTAAACAAACATGGCGGCCGTACGAATCCACGCTTACTTTCTCTCATATTTCAGCATGCCGGTTAAAATACTTTCTTCAGTATGGATATGATTTTATTTTATCTCTATTTTGATATATTTCGTGTATTTATTATATTGATGTGTAAAGGATTACTATATTATCAAGGCTTGCATCATTAACCTGAAACTGACTTTAGAGTGTTCTCGGTCAATTTGCCATCCAATGATGCAATTCGCTGAAGCCTTATTTTTTTAAACTTCCAGATATCATTTCGTGGTGTTTGCCGCTACAGAGATCGATTAAATGATTTTAATATGACTGTGCGGTGTTTTACACTCGGTATAATGTTCTAAATTACATGTGATTTACGTGTATAAACTTGATTGCTGATTATAAATTATTTCATTAAAATCAAAGCGACAGGATTCTGGGAAATTCCCCTGTTGACCGACATATGTGAAACACATGTGCAAGTTTGAGTTCATGCTTACTCTCGCTCATATTTCAGTACGCCGATAAAATACTTTCTTCGGTAACGTTATGCATAGGAATGGATTATATACCTTTTTTTATTTATTTTATGTATTAAATATATCTTTGTGAAAAGAGTTACTGTGTCAATCGACTTTGTTTAAAGTGTTCGTCCAAGATTGATCATGTATCTGGTACGTTATTATTTTTATCTTTATTATATTTTCATCACATATTATATCGTTTAAACACTTTTACAATGATTTTTTCGATGTATAACTTTACTAAACCGCCATTGTGATGTGACTTGAAACAACCACGCTTCAGTCAATTTTACAAATGAACATGCATCTGATACGCGATTATTTTCATCTTTGATATATTTTCATTGCATATTTTATCTTTTAAACACTTTTTACAGTGATTTGGTCGATGTGTTACTTAACAAAACTGGCGAGTAAAACTAACGATTTTCACATGTGAATCACGACGTAATCATGCAAAAATATGGTCAGATTTTGGTTTTCGTCCACGGATAAGCCGCACTGATGTATAAGCCGCACTACCGATTTTCAGGGAAAAAAGTAGCGGCTTATACTCCGGAAAATACGGTACAAGATATATAATTTCAAACACATACTTATACTGGCATGCGACCAATGCTCGCCAAGTACCCATACTCGCCGTGGTATGTGTACTGTATTGCTATTTTCGCAGAATTTTTTGTGAATAAAGACTTAGTGACAAGTCATCTGGACTTCTGATAGAAGACAATACCATATATATATATATGCATGTAGATGCATGCGTCCACATCAAAATATTGTTTAAAAATCTGTGTGTAATCATACAATTTCACATGCGATGGCAAGAATAGGTATATTACTTGGTGAGATTTGGTCAATGACCAGTAGTATTGATATGCAGGGATCCTTTTGTACCCTCTGGACATTGGCTCTTTAATTTTAATCTGGACCCATGACTCAGGAATTAATGGCCCCTTAAGAATTGTCAAACTCTCTTAATTGAAAGTAGCAGAGTGGCAGATATATTTTTTCAGTCATAATGATCCCTGTACGCAATGGCAAGTGATCATGAGGGGCGCTTTTGCAGCGCAATACGGTAATTCGTTCAGTGTCACGTACAACACGTTATTCAACATTACATGAATTAAGAGATATTCTGATGAATAATTTCGATTGGGCAAAGTGAAAACGGTCATTCAAACAAAATCACGACACTAACAAACTCGTAAAATGTTTAAAATTCTACCTTGTCGACGTTCCTTTCCTGACATCGCACATCTCGCATTTGTAAGCCTCGGGAGAATTTTTGTAAGTGCAGACACTGCAGTCCCATGCACCTTCGTCAGGGGGTTTCTGACGTTTAGATCTATAAATGGGAGAGTATATATACACACTTTTATTATTGTTTAAACGTTTCCAATTCAAATTAGCGATATACTGTCTTAACAAACATTTAATCAGCTCAAACCATAACAATGGATTATGAGAGACCATGAACTTGGCAATCTAAATAACGATACATCCCTTTAGTCTGGGGCTGCTAGCAGCCTTATTATTTATTTAATCGAGACATAGCTAAGAAAATACGATAAATGGACCACAATTTACCTGCTAAACATTCGTTTTTCATCCATGAGGGTATAGTTAGCCCGTTATCAACAGAAAAACAACGATACAGTTGGTTTTCTTTCCCTCTGGAGTTCCGTCAATATGGCGGACAGTTTACACACGTGACCTAAATTAATCCAATGAGCGGAAGTAGAATAAACGTCATACAGCGGGAAAGTTTAAACCGTATATTTAGCAGGTGCCCCTCGCTTTCAGATTTTTAAACGCATGAAAGTAAAACTATACATAGATACATAGATTTATTCTGACATCATACATGTTAACATGTACAGGATTTTTTATAATCCTATAATAGTCAGCTCTTAGAAATTCACGGATTTATTTTTTCAGTGTATAAATACTTTAGTGGCTGATTTTTCCAATGTGAATCGAGTTCATATTCAAATTGCTTAACTGTCCTAGACTGAACAACATTTGATGGGAGACTGTTCCAAGTATTCACGACTCTCTGGGTAAACGAGTGTTTTCTCACGCACAGCCTTGAATGCTCTTTGTACACTTTCAAATCATGTCCGCGGGTACTTGATCCCTGGATGATTGAAAACAAATCTGCGACTTCTTTATCGTATTTTCCAGAAAGTATTTTGTACATTTCAATCATATCCCCACGTGACCGCCTGTATGCTAACGTTGGAAGTTGGAGTTTACGCAAACGTTCTGTATATGGCAAAGTTGAGAGACCTGGCACTTGCTTTGTTGCTCGACGTTGAACGTTTTCTATTGTTGTTACATGCTTTTCCAAATACGGACACCAGGCTTGAACAGCATATTCAATATGAGGCCTAACTAATGCCGTGTATAAAAGTTTAAAACTGTTCTGGTCCATGTATTCCATTGTCCTCCGCAACACTCCCATGATTGAATTTGCTTTGTTGACCTTTTCACATATATGTTTGTCAAAGGTAAGTTTATCATCTATGGTGACACCAATATCCTTCTCCGAGTCAACAAATTTTAAAAATTGGGCATTTTCCTTCAGTCTGTATCCATATTTAGTTGTATTTGAATATCCCAATCGCATCATTTTACATTTGTCTGGGTGGAAGCAGAGTTTCCAAATATCTGACCATTGGCTTAATGAATATATATCATGTTGTAATATTTTGCAATCCTCTTCATTTTTTATTGATCTAAAAGCTTTCGTATCATCCGCATACAGATAGGTGTCTGTCCCGGTACTTGTTACATCGGGCATATCATTTATATAGAGAACAAAGAGAAGTGGTCCCAACACAGATCCTTGTGGTATCCCGCTTAAAACTGGATTCCACTCCGACGTTTTGCCATTCACTACAACTCTTTGTTTTCTTCCAAACAGAAAGGCTTGGATCCAGATTGAAAACTGACCACCGATGCCATATTTTGCGAGTTTATGTACTAGTCGGCCATGAGGTACTTTGTCGAAAGCCTTCATAAAGTCACAGTATATAATATCCACGCATGCTCCTTTATCCAAAATATCTGTCCATTTATCCATGACATTGATAAGTTGAAGAACCGTGGATCTACTGTCTATAAAACCAAACTGAGCGTTACTAAATAGCTTATTTCTTTTCATGTGACTCATTATTTTATCCCTTATTATTGATTCTAATAATTTACAAACAACACTGGTCAGGCTTACTGGTCTGTAGTTTGAAGCCTCCTTCCGATCTCCTTTCTTAAATATTGCCGTTATATTAGCGCATTTCCAGTCCGCAGGTAATTTCCCAGTGTCGATTGATGTTTGAAATATTAATGTTAGAGGATGGCATATAATATCGCGTGTCTCTTTAAGAACTCTAGGATGGATCATATCCGGTCCAGGTGATTTTGAAATTTTCAACTTCATTAGCTTCTTCTGCACGACTTCTGGTGAAATATTTAATTGAGTGATCGGTTCCACATCAATCTTTTCAATATCAGGTAGTGATTTATCTTTATCTTGGGTAAACACTGTCTGGAAAAAATTAGCTAGTACATTTGCTTTTTCATCATCTGTTGTAGTGATATCCTCTTTGTTATTATTTTTGTACAGATTTGAAATATTGGATTTAGTTGTTGTCTTAGATTTCGCGTATCTCCAGAACTTTTTAGGATTGTCCTTTACTTGTTGTGCTATTTGTTTCTCACGTAATTTTACCGCCTTCCTTGTGAGTGACCTTACTTGATTCCTTACTTTACAATATTCTGCGTAGACTTCTTGATCCCGAGTGGACATCTGTTCCATAATCTGGCCTTATTTTTGATTTTAGACAATGTCTTTTTATCTAGACAACTTTTGTGGTTACTTAATTTGCGCGATGGTTTTATTTGTTGTACTGGAACTGTGTCCCTGATTGAGTTTTCTTTAAATTTTGACCACAGCTGTTCCACATCATCTTTACAATCCAAAAAACTATTTTGCCAGTCTATGTTAAGTTTTCGGGACAGTTCTTGAAAATTTGCCTTTTCATATACATATCACGTTTTCATATACGGATTAAGCCCATTGAATAAATTGACATTCATTACTGTTTGCATATCTTCTATGTTGTAGATTAGTCTGACCAGAGTTATAAATAAACCATGTAGATCTAGACATATCAGAGATTAAATATTTAATCTCTGGACATATCAAGTTCTTCAGGGTGGCGTTCTTTTACCAATGCTTTTCTAGTAATTGATGTGCACATTAGAGATTTGTTAAAGAAATGACATATCTTATGTTAAAAATTACGGACCTTTGTTTCGTTCCACGTGGTGTTATATCGTCCTCGTAGAATTTAAAATAAATAAAAAATCTAAAACTTAATATATATTATGTATACGTGTGGTGTGCCACACAAGCTCAGAGTTTCTCATTATTTGACGAGGATTTCTCCCACAGGAACCTGGCACGTATAATGTACATGTATATAAGGTATTATAGAACGAATATACGTACCCGGCCTACTATACCTTTCGGCCGGATACGAATTGGTCCCTATGTGTCGTAGTGGAGCACTGCCTCCGAAAATCACTCGGGCATAGTTTTCTTTAATTTTTTGTAGGTTTCCAATTATTTTATGCGTATACATGCATTCACATATGATTTTTGTCCAAAACAAACATAACTACCATTCTTAATATCTACCGTACCACTCACAAGACGTCAAATTCACAATTTGTGGACTTGCCGTATAAGTATAAATTTTCTTCAGAAAAACCTTCATATGTATTATGCAAAAAACAAAATATTAATGCCTCGATGAGAATATTGCCTAGAAGGTAAGCGATATCAAACAAGTACAATAAAAATGCAAGCAAACGTTTTATAATGGTTTGCATAATCATTACTTTGCTCCATTAGCAGTAATAGGCACCAATTGTAGCTCTAAAGACGACACCATTTTCTTCTAAAGACGACACCATTTTCTGTCAAAAAGTCGTTTGAGCTACAATATTGCAACTATGGTCGGGGCACTCGACAGGAATGTGTATTTTCCCTGTTCTTCTACACTTACATGTTTTCTCTGTATACATAACTTTATATTATGTCTATAACGCTGCGTTTTGATTCTTTACAAATTGTATGTGTGTAAATGTGTGGATGCGCAAGTGTATATGTGTTTGTCAACATTTTACGTGTAAATAATAAATTTTGCATCTAAAACTGATGAACTAATACGCTCAAAAAAGGTTCGGAGTCACGTGCCGACCACTTGGGGTTTCACCGGGCACTCCGGTTTCACTCCAAGACCCCTCGCGCACTTACATCCGGTCCATAGAAAGTTGTATAAGTTGTATAACTTGTTTCGCAATCGATATAAAATAGATAAAGTTATATATATATAAGATAAAACTCAACGACCTTCCTCTTGTACATTCACATGATGGCTCTTCAGGAATATATATATATTAATATAATATAATATATATAATATATATATATATATATACCGATTGGCGTTCTTCTCCGCGAAAACTATTATTGCTGGTTTTAAATTAGCTGCTAAAGTACACATACGCCAACATTTTACGTGAGAGATATTCTTTAGAATAAATGTCGTTTTTGTTTCACCCACGCAAAATAATAGTTGGAAGATAACTTGTTTTATGTTTATTAAAACACAGATTCGTCCCCATAAACACAAACCACCAACAACAATTAATTTAAAAACATTTTAGGGAAGCATTTGACCGTATGATGATCGGGAATTTAATCGTAGTTTCCTGGAAGTGGAACAACGTCTGCTGGGGCTTAATGAAAATAAAAGCGACTGATCGAATTGGTCTAGTCGTTGTTAACGAGGCACTACAATTTTACGTGATTGTTTAAGGAGGTGGCTTTACAAAGAAATATGAATTCAGATATCTTCTAAAAATGACTAGACAGGATTCATCAGAGCAAGAAACAATCGTATATATAAGTTATCATCTATTTTAGTTTTTTACCTATATATATATATATAATGCAGCATACAAGACTGGCCATCTATGGCAATTTACGACCTTGCGTGGAAAAATTATGACCTCCATTATTTGTGTTGTGTCGCGCTGTATACATGTGGCCAACAATATATCGCTCTCGGAAACTCACGTGTCTAAACTCCAAGTATACAGTACATTTGCAACGCAGTGTAGACTGATCACGTGGGTAACCGACGACGATGGAACGTGACCAAGAGCATACATTTCTACATTACGACCATTTATCGAAACTAGTGACAGACGATTTGAATATCGTCTACATTTGCCATTTTAAGATTTATACACAAAATTCACGTCGAAACCGCAACATCTTCAAGTTATACAAAAGACAATATCGGCGTTTGGAAAACACTTATATGAAATGTATTACTGACTAATGGCATCAATGAACCCGTGATCCAAACTAAAAACCACCGACCAATGAGATCAATGCGTCTAGAGATACCTGTATCATCAGTTTCTCATATGTTTGCTTCTTTTTAAGAGTTGTTCAAATTATCTTTTCCCCAAATAAAGTGGAGATCGGAATTCTGTACAAGTATTGTATACGAGCTGGAAAACGTGGTGGGGCCCATTGGGGGTAATTTGCCATTTTATTAATATAAATCGAATTGTGGCTTGACCCTCTTCCTGTTGTGAAGTCCCCTTCTACATCCTCAGCCATTCCCACGCCCTCTTATTACATGTATTCCGTATTACAGAGTTAGCTCCATTGCGAGTAGGTATCGATTGTTACGTCATTTTTTTTGTGAGCGCAATTCACGTCGTTTTCTCCGAAACGTAAGAAGTTACGCTCACATACACATGACGTCACAATCAATACCTACCCGCAAGTGCAGATAACTATGTAATATCCAATTTCGGAATATGATCATACGGGAATATGACGAGCTAGACCCACCTTGTCGGTGAAGCTACAATGAATGTATCATTTCAATTATTAATAGCATAAATCATGTTTTTCATACTGCACTATAGCAAAAAAATTTGCATGTTAAGGGCAAAAAAAAGACACAAATTTGTATGGATCCATTTATAGCTAGTTTTGAAAAAAAAGATTAATCCGGAATCCTAATGTTTAATACCTCGATTTGTATTTAATGATCGACTTTCAGTGATCAGGTTATATGAAATTTTAGTCGATCTAATTTTCCCAAGGTCAAGTTGGCCAAAGGGTGTAAGGAATTGCTCTGGAAACAATATAAAATGTATGTTTTTTCTTTACCGTTGGCGAGATGACAGGATTTATTTCATGTCATCTGAACTCTATCGCACTGAGATGTTTTTATTATTTTTTTCAAGACGATATGTATCGATAAATGTACCTTTTAAAGCATCGGATTTTAATTGAGGGAAACTATAATACTGATCAGGTTTTTACATGGGCGATGTAATGACTTTTAGACTAGAGTATCTATTGTTTTAATGCCAACGGGAGGATTAGATATACGATATATTAGAGCAACTTTAATACTTGACCTTTTCAGGGTGAAGGCAGAATAGATCAACCCAGTTTAGTGCTGATTTGCCATTCATACCAAGAAGCAAATAAAAAGAATAGTACCGTTTGGAAACCTGTTGGGGGAATCCATGGTGCTAACGTGGGAGGCCGTATCAATATTATCAAAGACGAAGATCTTTAAATTAATTGATTTACAAAAGATGATATTAAACAATGGTAAGTGTTACCCCAGAGAGTCAAGACATTCAAATGACTTTGTTCAGCGAGAGCCAATTCATTCATAGTTTGTCAATAATGCTTTCATCTTAGTTTAATGTAGGAGCTCTTCTTCCCACGCACATTGGGGGATAAGCGGCCATTTATTTCTATCCTAACTCACACATTCTCTTTTAAATGTTACTCGATATTAAAGAAAGGTCCCTATTCATATAGGATATCACAGATGTTTAGAATTTTATTTTCGAAAAATCTTTTGGAACATCGCTCCAGAATCAATGTTTCTGTCTTGTCGAAACCAGTTAGCACACAACATATATAAATATGCTGAATATGTATCAGTTTGCATATTTTCTCGCGAAAGTGCACATATAAACTTAAGTTTGCGAACAGAATAAAGATATCGTCGTACATACGAATTACGTGAATCTTTTGTCTAATATCGTACATCACTATCCGGCCGTTCCTTGTTTTTCAGCTATTTTTAACATATTTCCTTTTCTATAGTATTTTGTATTCCGTATATCAACGAAAATGCATTTCATTTATCACCTGTTATAAGACGGTCTAAGAACACGTGTGTGACAATCACGCTAACGGTCTGATTTAGTAAGCGCAGATGTTTCTTTCATTAACGGAACTGTCATATACTGTCAGTGTGACGAAAATTGATTTCTATTGTCAATTTCAGTTAATATATCTCAAATAAGGAAGTATAATAATTTTGTTTGTATATCTAGTTGATGGCAAATGTGTCTATGTTATTTTTGCTATCTACATAAAGGACTGTGATTTCTCCTCCTGCTCCTCCTCCAGCTCCTCCTGCTCCTCCTCCTCCCCTACTCCTCTCCTCCTCCTCCTCCTCCTTCTCCTTTCCTCCTCCTCCTCCACCCCCTGCTCCTTCTCCTGCTCCTCCTCTCCTCCTGCTCCTCCCCCTCCTCCCCCTCCTCCTCCTTCTCCTTCTCCTCCTCTCCTCCTCCTCCTCTCCTCCTCCTGCTCCTCTTCCTCTCCTCCTCCCCCTCCTCCTCCTTCTCCTGCTCCTCCTCCTCCTCCTCCTCCTGGGAGAAGGAGGAGGAGGAGAGGGGAGGAGGAGGAGGAGGAGGGGAGGAGGAGGAGGGGAGGAGGAGGAAGGGGAGAAGAGGAGGGGGAGGAGGAGGAGGAGAGAGGGAGGAGGAGGAGGGGAGGAGGAGGAGGAGGAGGGGAGGAGGAGGAGAGGAGAGGAGGAGAGGGGAGAAGGAGGAGGTAGGAGGAGGAGGAGGGGAGGAGGAGGAGAGGGGAGGAGGAGGAGGGGAGGAGGAGGAGGAGGAGGAGGGAGGAGGAGGAGGGGAGGAGAGGAGGAGAAGGGGAGAGGAGAGGAGGAGAGGGAGGAGGAGGAGAGATGAGGGAAGGAGAAAGGAGAGGAGGGAGAGAGGGGGAGGAGGAGGATGAGGAGGAAGAGGAGGGGAGGAGGGAGGGGAGGAGGAGGAGAGGAGGAGGAGGGATAGGGAGAGGGGAGGAAGGAGGAGGAGGAGGAGAGAGGGGAGGGGGAGTGGGAGAGTGAAGGAGGGGAGGAAGAA